>MU107673.1:27106-40776 GCA_012274485.2 Sinapis alba | reverse complement strand
AAGAACTTGCCATATGTCCAAACAGGCTAAACATGGATATACTGATTAGAAAGTGGAATAACTTCTTCAACATAACTCCTATGTGATTTATTCAACTTCATGAAAGACTCTCCATTGATTAATGGTTCCAAAACAAGCTTCTTACATAGTGATTCATCCTGGTTTTATTAGAAGCTTGCAGACTTTTCCATATGTCCAAATAGGCTAAACATGGATATCCTGATAAGAAAGTGGAATAACTTCTTAAACATAACTCCTTTGGGATTTATTCAACTTCATGGATACTCTCCACTGAATAATGGTTCCAAATCAAGCTTCTTACATAGTAATTCATCCTGGTTTGATTAGAAGCTTGCAGAACTTGCCATATGTCCAAACATGCTAAACATGGATATCCGGATTAGAAAGTGGAATAACTTCTTAAACATAACTCCTTTGGGATTTATTCAACTTCATGGATACTCTACACTGAATAATGGTTCCAAATCAAGGTTCTTACATAGTGATTCATCCGGGTTTGATTAGAAGCTTGAAGAACTTGCCATATGTCCAAACATCCTAAACATGGATATCCCTGTTAGAAAGTTGAATAACTTCTTAAACATAACTCCTTTGGGATTCATTCAACTTTATGGATACTCTCCACTGAATAATGGTTCCAAATCAAGCTTCTTACGTAGTGATTCGTCCTGGTTTGATTAGAAGCTTCAAGAACTTACCAAATGTCCAAACAGGCTAAACATGAATATCCTGATTAGAAAGTGGAATAACTTCTTTAACATAACTCCTATGGGATTTATTCAACTTCATGAAAGAATCTCCATTGATTAATGGTTCCAAATAAAGCTTTTTACATAGTGATTCATCTTGGTTTGAATAGAAGCTTGAAGAACTTGCCATATATCCAAAAAGGCTAAACATGGATATCCAGATTAGAAAGTGGAATAACTTCTTCAACATAACTCCTTTGGGATTAATTCAAATTCATGTATACTCTCCACTGAATAATGGTTCTAAATCAAGCTTCTTACATAGTGATTCATCCTGGTTGGATTAGGAGCTTGAAGAACTTGCCATATGTCTAAACAGGTTAAACATGGATATCCTGATTAGAAAGTGGAATAACTTCTTAAACATAACTCCTTTGGGATTTATTCAACTTCATGGATACTATCCACTGAATAATGGTTCCAAATCAAGATTCTTACATAATAATTCATCCTGGTTTGATTAGAAGCTTGCAGAACATGCCATATGTCTAAAGAGGCTAAACATGGATATCCTGATTTGAAAGTGGAATAACTTCTTAAAAATAAATCCTTTTGGATTTATTCAACTTCATGGATACTCTCCACTTAATAATGGTTCCAAATAAATCTTCTTACATAGTTTATTCATCCTGGTTTGATTAGGAGCTTGAAGAACTTGCCATATGTCCAAACAGGCTAAACAAGTATATCCTGATTAGAAAGTGGAATAACTTCTTAAACATAACTCATTTGGGATTTATTCAACTTCATGGATACTCTACACTGAATAATGGTTCCAAATCAAGCTTCTTACATAGTGATTCATCCTAGTTTGATTAGAAGCTTGAAGAACTTGCCATATGTCCAAACCGGCTAAACATGGATATCCTGATTAGAAAGTGGATCAACTTCTTAAACATAACTCCTGTGGGATTTATTCAACTTCATGGATACTCTCCACTGAATAATGGTTCCAAATAAATCTTCTTACATAGTGATTCATCCTGTTTTGTTTAGGAGCTTGAAGAACTTGCCATATGTCCAAACAGGCTAAACATGGATATCCTGATTAGAAAGTGGAATAACTTATTTAACAAAAATCATTTGGGATTTATTCAACTTCATGGATACTATCCACTGAATAATGGTTCCAAATCAAGATTTTTACATAGTAACTCATCCTGGTTTGATTAGAAGCTTGCAGAATTTGCCATATGTCCAAAGAGGCTATACATGGATATCCTGATTAGAAAGTGGAATAACTTCTTAAACATAAATCCTTTGGGATTTATTCAACTTCATGGATACTCTCCACTGAATAATGGTTCCAAATCAAGCTTCTTACATAGTGATTCATTCTGGTTTGATTAGAAGCTACAAGAACTTGCCATATGTTCAAACAGGCTAAACATGGATATCCTCAATAGAAAGTGGAATAACTTCTTAAACAAAACTCCTTTGGGATTGATTCAACTTCATGGATACTCTCCACTGAATAAGGGTTCCATATCAAGATTCTTACATAGTGATTCATCCTGATTTGTTTAGAAGCATGAAGAATTTGCCATATGTCCAAACAGGCTAAACATGGATATCCTGATTAGAAAGTGGATACTTTCTTCAACATAACTCCTATGGGATTTATTCAACTTCATGAAAGAATCTGCATTGATTAATGGTTCCAAATATAACTTTTTGCATAGTGATTCATTTTGATTTGATTAGAAGCTTGAAAAACTTGCCATATGTCCAAACAAGCTAAACATGGATATCCGGATTAGAAAGTGAAATAACTTCTTCAACATAACTCCTGTGGGATTTATTAAACTTCATGAATACTCTCCACTGAATAATGGTTCCAAATAAATCTTCTTACATAGTGATTCATTTTGGTTTGATTAGAAGCTTCAAGCACTTGCCATATGTCCAAACATATTAAACATGGATATCCTGATTAGAAAGTGGAAGAACTTCTTAAAAATAAATCCTTTGGGATTGATTCAACTTCATGGATACTCTCCACTGAGTAATGGTTTCAAATAAAGCTTCTTACATAGTAATTCATCCTGGTTTGATTAGAAGCTTGCATAACTTGTCATATGTCAAAACAGGCTAAGCATGATTAGAAAGTGGAATAACTTCTTAAACATAACTCTTTTAGGATTTATTCAACTTCATAAATACTCTACACTGAATAATTGTTCCAAATAAAGCTTCTTACATAGTGAATCATCTTGGTTTGATTAGAAGCTTCAAGAACTTGCCATATGTCCAAACAGGCTAAACATGTATATCCTGATTAGAAAGTGGAATAACTTCTTAAACAAAACTCCTTTGGGATTTATTCAACTTAATGGATACTCTACATTGAATAATGGTTACAAATCAAGCTTCTTACATAGTTATTCATCCTAGTTTGATTAGAAGCTTGAAGAACTTGCCATTTGTCCAAACAGGCTAAACATGGATATCCTGATTAGAAAGTGGAATAACTTCTTAAACATAACTCCTGTGGGATTTATTCAACTTCATGGATACTCTCCACTAAATAATGGTTCCAAATAAATCTTCTTACATAGTGATTCATCCTGGTTTGATTAGGAGCTTGAAGAACTTGCCATATGTCCAAACAGGCTAAACATGGATATCATGATTAGAAAGGGGAATAACTTCTTAAACATAACTACTTTGGGATTTATTCAACTTCATGGATACTCTCCACTGAATAATGGTTCCAAATCAAGCTTCTTACATAGTGATTCATCCAGGTTTGATTAGAAG
Organism: Sinapis alba; assembly: GCA_012274485.2. Classification (NCBI taxonomy): domain Eukaryota; kingdom Viridiplantae; phylum Streptophyta; class Magnoliopsida; order Brassicales; family Brassicaceae; genus Sinapis; species Sinapis alba. The sequence continues at coordinate 37,246 of MU107673.1, read as the reverse complement.
CTTAAAGAACTTGCCATATGTCCAACCAGGCTAAACATGGATATCCTGATTAGAAAGTGGAATAAGTTATTCAACATAACTCCTATGGTATTTATTCAACTTCATGAAGGACTCTCCACTGAATAATGGTTCCAAATCAATCTTTTTACATAGTGATTCATCCTGGTTTGATTAGAAGCTTGAAGAATTTGCCATATGTCCAAACAGGCTAAACATCGATATCCTGATTAGAAAGTGGAATAACTTCTTAAACATAACTCCTTTGGGATTTATTCAAATTCATGGATACTCTCCACTGAATAATGGTTCCAAATAAATCTTCTTACATAGTGATTCATCCTGGTTTGATTAGGAGCTTGAAGAACTTGCCATATGTCCAAACAGGCTAAACATGGATATCCTGGTTAGAAAGTGGAATAACTTCTTAAACATAACTCTTTTGGGATTTATTCAACTTCATGAATACTCTACACTGAATAATGGTTCCAAATCAAGCTTCTTACATAATGAATCATCTTGGTTTGATTAGAAGCTTTAAGAACTTGCCATATGTCCAAACAGGCTAAACATGTATATCCTGATTAGAAAGTGGAATAACTTCTTAAACATAACTCGTTTGGGATTTATTCAACTTAATGGATACTCTACACTGAATAATGGTTACAAATCAAGCTTCTTACATAGTTATTCATCCTAGTTTGATTAGAAGCCTGAAGAACTTGCCTATGTCCAAACAGGCTAAACATGGATATCCTGATTAGAAAGTGGAATAACTTCTTAAACATAACTCCTGTGGGATTTATTCAACTTCATGGATACTATCCACTGTATAATAGTTCCAAATAAATCTTCTTACATAGTGATTCGTCCTGGTTTGATTAGGAGCTTGAAGAACTTGCCATATGTCCAAACAGGCTAAACATGGATATCCTGATTAGAAAGTTGAATAACTTCTTAAACATAACTCCTTTGGGATTTATTCAACTTCATGGATACTCTCCACTGAATAATGGTTCCATATCAATCTTCTTACATAGTGATTCATCCGGGTTTGATTAGAAGCTTAAAGAACTTGCCATACGTCCAACCAGGCTAAACATGGATATCCTGATTACAAAGTGGAATAAGTTATTCAACATAACTCCTATGGGATTTATTCAACTTCATGAAAGACTCTACACTGAATAATGGTTCCAAATCAATCTTTTTACATAGTGATTCATCCTGGTTTGATTAGAAGCTTGAAGAACTTGCCATATGTCCAAACAGGCTAAAAATGGATATCTTGATTAGAAAGTGGAATAACTTCTTAAACATAACTCCTTTGGTATTTATTCAAATTCATGGATACTCTCCACTGAATAATGGTTCCAAATCAATCTTCTTACATAGTGATTCATCCTGGTTTGATTAGGAGCTTGAAGAACCTGTTATATGTCCAAACAGGCTAAACATGGATATCCTGATTAAAAAGTGGAATAACTTCTTAAACATAACTCCTTTGGGATTTATTCAACTTCATGGATACTCTCCACTGAATAATGGTTCCAAATCAAGCTTCTTGCAAAGTGATTCATCCTGGTTTGATTAGAAGCTTGAAGAATTTGCCATATGTCCAAACAGGCTAAACATGGATATCCTGATTAGAAAGTGGAATAACTTCTTCAACATAACTCCTATGGGATTTATTCAACTTCATGAAAGACTCTCCATTGATTAATGGTTCCAAATAAAGTTTTTACATATTGATTAATCCTTGTTTACTTAGAAGCTTGAAAAACTTGACATATGTCCAAACAGGCTAAACATGGATATCCTGATTAGAAAGTGGAATAACTTCTTAAACATAAATCCTTTGTGATTTATTCAACTTCATGGATACTCTCCACTGAATAATGGTTACATATCAAGCTTCTTACATAGTGATTCATCCTGGTTTGTTTAGAAGCATGAAGAATTTGCCATATGTCAAAACAGGCTAAACATGGATATCCTGATTAGAAAGTGGAATAACTTGTTCAACATTACTCCTATGGGATTTATTCAACTTCATGAAAGACTCTCCATTGATTAATGATTCCAAATAAAGTTTTTACATATTGATTCATCCTTGTTTACTTAGAAGCTTGAAGAACTTGCCATATGGCCAAACAGGCTAAACATGGATATCATGATTAGAAAGTGGAATAACTTCTTAAACATAAATCCTTTGTGATTTATTCAACTTCATGGATACTCTCCACTTAGTAATGGTTCCAAATCAAGTATCTTACATAGTTATTCATCCTGGTTTGATTAGAAGCTACAAGAACTTGCCATATGTCCAAACAGGCTAAACATGGATATCTTGATTAGAAAGTGGAATAACTTCTTAAACATAACTCCTTTGGGATTGATTCAACTTCATCGATACTCTCCACTGAATAATGGTTACATATGAAGCTTCTTACATAGTGATTCATCCTGGTTTGTTTAGAAGCATGAAGAATTTGCCATATGTCCAAACAGGCTAAACATGGATATCCTGATTAGAAAGTGGAATAACTTCTTCAACATAACTCCTATTGGATTTATTCAACTCCATGAAAGACTCTCCATTGATTAATGGTACCAAATAAAGTTTTTACATATTGATTCATCCTTGTTTACTTAGAAGCTTGAAGAACTTGTTATATGTCCAAACTGGCTAAACATGGATATCCTGATTAGATAGTGGAATAACTTCTTAAACATAAATCCTTTGTGATTTATTCAACTTCATGGATACTCTCCACTTAGTAATGGTTCCAAATCAAGCATCTTACATAGTGATTCATCCTGGTTTGATTAGAAGCTATAAGAACTTGCCATATGTCCAAACAGGCTAAACATGGATATCCTGATTTGAAAGTGGAATTACTTCTTAAACATAACTCCTTTGGGATTGATTCAACTTCATTGATACTCTCCACTGAATAATGGTTCCAGATCAAGCTTCTTACATAGTGATTCATCTTGGTTTGTTTAGAAGCATGAAGAATTTGCCATATGTCCAAACATGCTAAACATGGATATCCTGATTAGAAAGTGGAATAACTTCTTCAACATAACTCCTATGGAATTTATTCAACTTCATGAAAGAATCTCCATTGATTAATGGTTCCAAATAAAGCTTTTTACATAGTGATTCATCTTGGTTTGATTAGAAGCTTGAAGAACTTGCCATATGTGCAAACACGCTAAACATGGATATCCAGTTTAGAAAGTGGAATAACTTCTTAAACATAACTCCTTTGTGATTTATTCAACTTCATGGATACTCTCCACTTAGTAATGGTTCCAAATCAAGCATCTTACATAGTGATTCATCTTGGTTTGATTAGAAGCTACAAGAACTTGTCATATGTCCAAACACGCTAAACATGGATATCCTGATTAGAAAATGGAATTACTTCTTAAACATAACTCCTTTGGGATTGATTCAACTTCATTGATACTCTCCACTGAATAATGGTTCCAGATCAAGCTTCTTACATAGTGATTCATCTTGGTTTGTGTAGAAGCATGAAGAATTTGCCATATGTCCAAACATGCTAAACATGGATATCCTGATTAGAAAGTGGAATAACTTCTTCAACATAACTCCTATGGAACTTATCAAACTTCATGAAAGAATCTCCATTGGTTAATGGTTCCAAATAAAGCTTTTTACATAGTGATTCATCATGGTTTGATTAGAAGCTTGAAGAACTTTCCATATGTGCAAACACGCTAAACATGGATATCCAGTTTAGAAAGTGGAATAACTTCTTAAACATAACTCCTTTGTGATTTATTCAACTTCATGGATACTCTCCACTTAGTAATGGTTCCAAATTAAGCATCTTACATAGTGATTCATCTTGGTTTGATTAGAAGCTACAAGAACTTGCCATATGTTCAAACAGGCTAAACATGGATATCCTGATTAGAAAGTGGAATTACTTCTTAAACATAACTCCTTTGGGATTGATTCAACTTCATTGATACTCTCCACTGAATAAGGTTCCAGATCAAGCTTCTTACATAGTGATTCATCTTGGTTTGTTTAGAAGCATGAAGAATTTGCCATATGTCCAAACATGCTAAACATGGATATCTTGATTAGAAAGTAGAATAACTTCTTCAACATAACTCCTATGGAATTTATTCAACTTCATGAAATAATCTCCATTGATTAATGGTTCCAAATAAAGCTTTTTACATAGTGATTCATCTTGGTTTGATTAGAAGCTTGAAGAACTTGACATATGTGCAAACACGCTAAACATGGATATCCAGTTTAGAAAGTGGAATAACTTCTTAAACATAACTCCTTTGGGATTTATTAAACTTCATGGATATTCTACACTGAATAATGGTTCCAAATCAATCTTCTTACATAGTAATTCAGCTTGGTTTGATTAGAAGCTTGCAGAACTTTTCATATGTCAAAACAGGCTAAACATGGATATCCTGATTAGAAAGTGGAATAACTTCTTCAACATACCTCCTTTTGGATTTATTCAACTTCATGGATACTCTCCACTGAATAATGTTTCCAAATCAAGCTTCTTACATAGTGATTCATCCTGATTTGATTAGAAGCTTGAATAACTTGCCATATGTTCAAACAGGCTAAACATGGATATCCTGATTAGAAAGTGAAATAACTTCTTAAACATAGCTCCTTTGGGATTTATTCAAATTCATGGATACTCTCCACTGAATAACGGTTCCAAATAAATCTTCTTACATAGTGATTCATCCTGGTTTGATTAGGAGCTTGAAGAACTTGCCACATGTCCAAACATGCTAAACATGGATATCCTGATTAGAAAGTGGAATAACTTCTTAAACATAACTCTTTTGGGATTTATTCAACTTCATGAAAGACTCTCCGTTGATTAATGGTTCCAAATCAAGTTTTTTACATAGTGATTCATCCTGGTTTGATTAGAAGCTTGAAGAACTTGCCATATGTCACAACAGGCTAAACATGGATATCCTGATTAGAAAGTGGAATAACTTCTTAAACATAACTCCTTTGGGATTTATTCAACATCATGGATACTCTCCACTGAATAATGGTTCCAAATAAATCTTCTTACATAGTGATTCATCTTGATTTGATTAGAAGCTTGAAGGACTTGCCATATGTCCAAACATGCTAAACATGGATATCCGGATTAGAAAGTGGAATAACTTCTTCAACATAACTCCTTTGGGATTTATTCAACTTCATGGATACTCTCCACTGAATAATGGTTCCAAACCAAGATTCTTACATAGTGATTCATCTTGGTTTGATTAGAAGCTTCAAGAACTTGCCATATGTCCAAATAGGCTAAACCTGGATATCCTGATTAGAAAGTGGAATAACTTCTTCAACATAACTCTTATGGGATTTATTCGACTTCATGGATACTCTCCACTGAATAATGGTTCAAAATAAAGCTTCTTACATAGTAATTCATCCTGGTTTGATTAGAAGCTTGCAGAACTTGCCATATGTCAAAACAGGCTACACATGGATATCCTGATTAGAAAGTGGAATAACTTCTTAAACATAACTCCTTTGGGATTGATTCAACTTCATGGATACTCTCCACTGAATAATGGTTCCATATCAAGCTTCTTACATAGTGATTCATTTTGGTTTGCTTAGAAGCATGAAGAACTTGCCATATGTCCAAACAGACTAAACATGGATATCCTGATTAGAAAGTGGAATAACTTCTTAAACATAACTCCTTTGGGATTGATTCAACTTCATGGATACTCTCCACTGAATAATGGTTCCAGATCAACCTTCTTACATAGTGATTCATCTTGGTTTGTTTAGAAGCATGAAGAACTTGCCATATGTCGAAACATGCTAAACAAGGATATCCTGATTAGAAAGTTGAATAACTTCTTCAACATAACTCCTATGGATTTATTCAACTTCATGAAAGACTCTCCATTGATTAATGGTTCCAAATAAAGTTTTTACATAGTGATTCATACTTGTTTAGTTAGAAGCTTGAAGAACTTGCCATATGTCCAAAATGCTAAACATGGATATCCTGATTAGAAAGTGGAATAACTTATTTAACATAAATCCTTTGGGATTTATACAACTTCATGGATACTATCCACTGAATAATGGTTCCAAATCAGGATTCTTACATAGTAATTCATCCTGGTTTGATTATAAGCATGCAGAACTTGCCATATGTCCTAAGAGGCTTAACATGGATATCCTGATTAGAAAGTGGAATAACTTCCTAAACATAAATCCTTTGGGATTTATTCAACTTCATGGACACTTTCCACTGAATAATGGTTCCAAATAAAGATTCTTACATAGTAATTCATCCAGGTTTGATTAGAAGCTTGCAGAACTTGCCATATGTCCAAGGAGGCTAAACATGAATATCCTGATTAGAAAGTGGAATAACTTCTTAAACATAAATCCTTTGGGATTTATTCATCTTCAAGGATTCTCTCCACTGAATAACGGTTCCAAATAAATCTTCTTACATAGTGATTCATCCAGGTTTGATTAGGAGCTTGAAGAACTTGCCACAAGTCCAAACAGGCTAAACATGGATATCCTGATTAGAAAGTGGAATAACTTCTTAAACATAACTCTTTTGGGATTTATTCAACTTCATGAAAGACTCTCCATTGATTAATGGTTCCACATCAAGATTTTTACATAGTGATTCATCCTGGTTTGATTAGAAGCTTGAAGAACTTGCCATATGTCACAACAGGCTAAACATGGATATCATGATTAGAAAGTGAATAACTTCTTAAACATAACTCCTTTGGGATTTATTCAACATCATGGATACTCTCCACTGAATAATGGTTCCAAATAAATTTTCTTACATAGTGATTCATCTTGATTTGATTAGAAGCTTGAAGGACTTGCCATATGTCCAAACAGGCTAAACATGGATATCCGGATTAGAAAGTGGAATAACTTCTTCAACATAACTCCTTTGGGATTTATTCAACTTCATGGATACTCTCCACTGAATAATGGTTCCAAATCAAGATTCTTACATAGTGATTCATCTTGGTTTGATTAGAAGCTTCAAGAAATTGCCATATGTCCAAATAGGCTAAACCTGGATATCCTGATTAGAAAGTGGAATAACTTCTTCAACATAACTCTTATGGGATTTATTCGACTTCATGGATACTCTCCACTGAATAATGGTTCCAAATAAAGCTTCTTACATATTAATTCATCCTGGTTTGATTAGAAGCTTGCAGAACTTGCCATATGTCAAAACAGGCTAAACATGGATATCCTGATTAGAAAGTGGAATAACTTCTTAAACATAACTACTTTGGGATTTATTCAACTTCATGGATACTCTCCACTGAATAATGGTTCCAAATCAAGCTGCTTACATAGTGATTCATCCGGGTTTGATTAGAAGCTTAAAGAACTTGCCATATGTCCAACCAGGCTAAACATGGATATCCTGATTAGAAAGTGGAATAAGTTATTCAACATAACTCCTATGGGATTTATTCAACTTCATGAAAGAATCTCCACTAATTAATGGTTCTAAATGAATCTTTTTACATAGTGATTCATCCTGGTTTGATTAGAAGCTTGAAGAACTTGCCATATATCCAAATAGGCTAAACATGGATATCCGGATTAGAAAGTGGAATAACTTCTTCAACATAACTCCTATGGGATTTATTCAACTTCATGAAAGACTCTCCATTGATTAATGGTTCCAAAACAGGCTTCTTACATAGTGATTCATCTTGGTTTGATTAGAAGCTTGCAGACTTTGCCATATGTCCAAACAGGCTAAACATGGATATCCTGATTAGAAAGTGGAATAACTTCTTAAACATAACTCTTTGGGATTTATTCAACTTCATGGATATTCTCCACTGAATAATTGTTCCAAATCAAGCTTCTTACATAGTGATTCATCCTGGTTTGATTAGGAGCTTGAAGAACTTGCCATATGTCCAAACAGGCTATACATGGATATCCTGATTACAAAGGTGAATAACTTCTTAAACATAACTCTTATGGGATTTATTCAACTTCATGAAAGGATCTACATTGATTAATGGTTCCAAATAAAGCTTTCTACATAGTGATTCATCTTGATATGATTAGAAGCTTGAAGAACTTGCCATATGTCCAAACATGCTAAACATGGATATCCGGATTAGAAATTGGAATAACTTCTTCAACATAACTCCTTTGGGATTTATTCAACTTCATGGATACTCTCCACTTAATAATGGTTCCAAATCAAGCTTCTTACATAGTGATTCATCTTGGTTTGATTAGAAGCTTCAAGAACTTGCCATATGTCCAAGCAGGCTAAACATGGATATCTTGATTAGAAAGTGGAATAACTTCTTAAACATAACTCCTTTGGGATTGATTCAACTTCATGGATACTCTCCACTTAATAATGGTTCCAAATAAAGCTTCTTACATAGTAATTCATCCTGGTTTGATTAGAAGCTTGAAGAACTTGCCATATGTCAAAACAGGCTAAACATGGATATCCTGATTAGAAAGTGGAATAACTTCTTAAACATAACTCCTTTGGGATTGATTTAACTTCATGGATACTCTCCACTGAATAATGGTTCCATATCAAGCTTCTTACATAGTGATTCATCCTGGTTTGTTTAGAAGCATGAAGAACTTGCCATATGTCCAAACAGGCTAAACATGGATATCCTGATTAGAAAGTGGAATAACTTCTTAAACATAACTCCTTTGGGATTGATTAAACTTCATGGATACTCTCCACTGAATAATAGTTCCAGATAAACCTTCTTACATAGTGATTCATCTTGGTTTGTTTAGAAGCATGAAGAACTTGCCGTGTGTCCAAACATGCTAAACAAGGATATCCTGATTAGAAAGTTGAATAACTTCTTCAACATAACTCCTATGGGATTTATTCAACTTCATGAAAGACTCTCCATTGATTAATGGTTCCAAATAAAGTTTTTACATATTGATTCATCCTTGTTTACTTAGAAGCTTGAAGAACTTGCCATATGTCCAAACAGGCTAAACATGGATATCCTAATTAGAAAGTGGAATAACTTCTTAAACATAAATCCTTTGGGATTTATTCGAATTCATGGATACTCTCCACTGAATAATGGTTCCAAATAAATCTTCTTACATAGTAATTCATCATGGTTTGATTAGAAGCTTGCAGAACTTGCCATATGTCAAAACATGCTAAACATGGATATCCTGATTAGAAAGTGGAATAACTTCTTAAACATAACTCCTTTGGGATTGATTCAACTTCATGGATACTATCCACTGAATAATGGTTCCATATCAAGCTTCTTACATAGAAATTACTCTTGGTTTGTTTAGAAGCATGAAGAACTTGCCATATGTCCAAATAGGGTAAACATGGATATCCTGATTAGAAAGTGGAATAACTTCTTAAACATAAATCCTTTGGGATTTATACAACTTCATGGATACTCTCCACTTAGTAATGGTTCCAAATCAAGCATCTTACATAGTGATTCATCCTGGTTTGATTAGAAGCTACAAGAAGTTGCCATATGTCCAAATAGACTAAACATGGATATCCTGATTAGAAAGTGGAATTACTTCTTAAACATAACTCCTTTGGGATTGATTCAACTTCATTGATACTCTCCACTGAATAATGGTTCCATATCAAGCTTCTTACATAGTGATTCATCTTGGTTTGTTTAGAAGCATGAAGAATTTGCCATATGTACAAACAGGCTAAACATGAATATCATGATTAGACAGTGGAATAACTTCTTCAACATAACTCCTATGGGATTTATTCAACTTCATGAAAGAATCTTCATTGATTAATGGTTCCAAATAAAGCTTTTTACATAGTGATTCATCTTGGTTTGATTAGAAGATTGAAGAACTTGCCATATATCCAAATAGGCTAAACATGGATATCCGGATTAGAAAGTGGAATAACTTATTCAACATAACTCCTATGGGATTTATTCAACTTCATGAAAGACTCTCCATTGATTAATGGTTCCAAAACAGGCTTCTTACATAGTGATTCATCTTGGTTTGATTAGAAGCTTGCAGACTTTGCCATATGTCCAAACAGGCTAAACATGGATATC
>MU107672.1:13355-30732 GCA_012274485.2 Sinapis alba | reverse complement strand
CCAAAGGAGTTATGTTGAAGAAGTTATTCCACTTTCTAATCAGGATATCCATGTTTAGCCTGTTTGGACATATGGCAAGTTCTTCAAGCTCCTTATCAAACCAGGATGAATCACTATGTAAGAAGCTTGATTTGGAACCATTATTCAGTAGATAGTTTCCATGAAGTTGAATAAATCCCAAAGGAGTTATGTTTATGAAGTTGATGCAATCCTGACTGAACCAGTTCTTGGTTCGGATCTAGACGAGCTGGATGGAGCTGAAAATGCCCAAGCAGCTGGAAAGAAGCTGGAGATGATTGAAAATGATTATATTGACATGATGGATCAGGCTGGAAGGGGAGAAATTTGGCCTAATTCTTTTGTTGCATCAGATGGCTTTTTTCAGCCTGAAAGGAGATCAAATACACAAGTTAAGGATCCAATATGTCTTGCTGATGGGCAAGCCACAAAAATCAAGTCAAGAGATCAGCAAAAATAATTAAAATTTAGTTTTCAATGTTAGAATTGAGAATGTAGAAGAGATATTGATGAGAATAATGGAGATTTAAAGTGTTTGTGTGAAGAACAGAAGAGATGAACTGAAGAACACAAGAACAAGTTTCTGGACAAAGAGAGAGAGTAGCAAGAGAATAAACAGAAATGGGAGATTAAACTCCTTAACCAAATTCGTCCAGAACACATACATAATATATAGAGACATAAGACAATGACATAAAGAATAAACAAAGGGAAAACAATATAATAAGGCTCTATGATCCAGTGAAAGTGACAGGACACCAACAGCTCTCTTCTTAAGTTTATCATGTGACTTTCTTCCATATTTGAATTTGAATCCAGCCAAACTCACTCCCAACTGTCTCATTAGTTTCTGAAGGTACCCTGGACGAGTTTCCCATCAGTTCCTTGCCTCTCAAGGAAAGTTAGGGCAGAGTTGGTTACTTGTGATCCAAGACTGTATGAACTTTCTTCTCTCTCAAGTAACCGCAACATCTTGTCTTCTCTTGTTAATGCATCTTCTTCTCTTTGGTTCTTCATCTCAATACTCCCCCTTAAGCATGATCCTATGAACTGATCAGGCTTGGAAACATGAAGAACCTCCCTCATTAAAACCTTAGTGTGAAAAACCCAGTGGGACAAAAACACACTAAGGAAAAAGAGTAGAGGTCTCCATGCTAGGAGAGTCAGTGAGAAGTGAGGTCTATGAGACCCAACTTAGAGTGGATGAACTCACAGACTTTGGTGCTTGCTGCCTTGGTGAAAATGTCAGCAAGCTGGTCTTCACTTCTTGTGTAACAAGGTAGGATGATTTGCTTCTCCACAGCTTGTCTAACCTTGTGGCAGTCTACTTCAATATGCTTGGTTCTTTCATGAAAGATTGAGTTGCTGGCAATGTGAATAGCAGCCTGATTATCACAGTGCATTGTGATAGGTGTTGTAGTCTCAATGCCCAAGTCTCCAAGCAATCCTTTTATCCAAATCAACTCATTGGTAAGCTTCCTCATGGCTCTATACTCAGCTTCAGCACTTGAGCATGACACAACCTTCTGCTTCTTGCTCTTCCAAGTTACCAAGTTGCCTCCAATGAAGGTACAATAACCAGTAGTTGATCTCCTATCAACTCTGTCTCCTGCCCAATCAGCATCACAATAGCCTACAATCTCTGTGCTTCCATTGCATGCCATCCATACACCCTGACCAGGAGCCTCTCTCAGATATCTCATGATTCTTTCCACCATGTTCCAATGATGAACCTTAGGCGCCTGCATGTGTTGACTGACTTGGTTCACTGCAAAGCAGATATCTGGCCTTGTAATGGTTAGATAAATGAGTTTCCCAACCATTCTCCTATACTGTTTCACATCTCCATAAGGTTTGTCCTCAAACTCCCCCTCTCTAAGTACTTTGTAGCCTTCTTCCAGTGGTGTTTTGGCTGCTCTTCCTCCAAGATTTCCTGCCTCAGTTAAAAGATCAAGTGTGTACTTCCTTTGAGACAGGAAGAGCCCCTCTTTAGAGCGGCATACTTCAATCCCAAGGAAGTACTTGAGTTCACCTAAATCTTTAATATCAAAGACAGACTTTAGAAATACCTTGCTTTCTTTGATGCCTTCTTTGTCACTGCCTGTGATGATTATATCATCTACATAGATCAAGATGACTACAATTCCTCTTGGACCAGAGAGTGTAAACAAGGTGTGATCAGCTTCTGATTTCCTGAAGCCTCTTCCATTCAGTGTAGTACTCAACTTGTGGTACCAGGCTCTTGGAGATTGCTTCAGCCCATAAATTGCTTTCTTGAGTCTTAGAACATTTCCAGGTTTTACCAACTTTTCTAGACCAGGTGGTGGGTGCATATAAACTTCATCTTCTAACTCTCCTTGAAGAAAAGCATTCTTGACATCCATCTGCCACAATTCCCACTCCAAATTTGTTGCAAGTGATAAGATGATACGAATTGTATGCAGCTTGGCTACTGGTGCAAATGTATCAACATAATCTTCTCCATATGTCTGAGTGAAGCCTCTTGCAACCAGTCTTGTTTTGCACCTCTCCACCTTGCCATTTGGTAGAAACTTGATAGTGAACACCCACTTGCTTGACACGGCTTTCTTTCCCTTTGGAAGTTCACTCTCATACCAAGTATCATTGATGATCATGGCATTTATCTCATCTCCAACTGATTTTCTCCACACCTCAAGCTCCATTGCTTCTGCATATGATCTTGGTACATACGCTTCATCTAAACCCACAATGAAAGCTTGATGCTCAGTTGGGAATTGCGCAAAGGAGCAAACTGCTGAAGTGGGATGAGCTACTGCTTGACTGTTAAAGTAGACTCTTGTGTTCACCCAGTTAGAAGGATCTTTCCTAATCCTTGTACTCCTTCTCAAAGGTTGAACCTGAGCTTGTTCCTCTTGCTGCTCTTGTTCCTCATGAACTTGGACTGTCTCCTGATCTTGTGCACTCTCCTGATCATGAGCATCTGAACCTTGTTGCTGTTCTGGTTCTTGGTTATTGCCCCCTTCAGGATCAGGATGAGTGACTTCATCAGCCTCTTGTACAGTCTCTTGAGTAGGAGAAACTTCTCTTGTCGCCTCCTTCTCCTTTGATAAACTTATTCCAAGATTCTCCAAGATAATTCTCAGGTTATTGGCCTTATCTGATGCTTGAGACAGATCCTTGAGCTCATCCCAATTCTTCTCAGCATAGAACCCTTTTCCTTCCATAAACTTTACATCTCTAGATACAAGTACTTTTCTTGTGTCAGGATGGTAGCACTTGTATCCTTTCTGTGTGGGAGAATAGCCTATGAAAATACACTTCATGCTCTTTGCTTCTAGCTTGTTCCTTTGCTCCCCTGGTATTAGCACAAAGCAGGCACATCCAAACACTCTGAGGTGATGAATAGATGGTCTGGTTTGGTTCAACACTTCATAAGGAGAAATATCCTTTAACACCTTGGTAGGAATCCTGTTGATCAGATAACATGCTGTCACCACAGCATCACTCCAGAATCTTTTAGGAACATTTGCATGAAACATCATTGATCTTGCAACCTCCATCAGATGCCTATTCTTTCTTTCAGCCACTCCATTTTGCTGAGGAGTATAAGGGCAGCTTGTTTGGTGAACTATTCCATGTTTTGCCAAATGATTCTTGAAAGCATGGCTTGTATACTCTCCTCCATTGTCTGACCTTAGTACCTTCACATTAGCCTTAAAGTGGTTAGTAACATAAGATTGGAAGTTCATAAATGCATCTAACACACGATCCTTAGATGGGAGCAATGTAATCCAAGTGTATTTTGATTTTTCATCTATAAAGGTGACAAAATACTTGTGGTTATCCCTAGACAGACATGGAGAGGTCCAAACATCAGAATGAATTAAGTCAAAACATTTTTCATAGATTGTTACTGATGTTGGAAACACAGATTTGCAATGCTTTCCTAAGATGCATGCTTCACATTCCAGATTACTAAATGACATATCAGGCATCATAAGTTCTAATGCACGTGAGTGTGGGTGACCTAATCTAGCATGCCAAGTAGTGCTATCACATAGATTAGTACTGGTCATGCATAAAGGAGTAGAAGAAGAAGAGTAAGAAAGCTTAGTCTTTTGGAGATGATATAAACCATCTTTGCTGTTGCCTTCTCCAATCACCTTCCCTGTCTCAAGGTCCTGAAACTCAACATCAGTAGGCCTAAAAACCACCTGACAATTCAGGTCAACAGTGGCCTTTTTCACTGAGAGTAAGTTAGAAGCAAAACCAGGCATATAAAAGGCAGTGGATTCCCTATCAAATAACTTAAGGTTTCCTATTCCTTCTATCTTCACCTTATCTCCATTTGCTATTGTAACATTCCCTAAGGCAGGCCTAATATCACTAATGAGATTCCTATCACTAATCATATGATGACTAGCTCCTGAATCTATTATGATTGGCTTAGAGATAAGGGAATGTGTACCAGACTTCTTTGAGGAGATAATGGCTTTGGCTGCTTTAATCAGTGGCTCAATATCACTCATTCTGATGGGACCATCATTGATCACAGCCTTGCTCCAACTTTCTCCTCCATTAGAGTCACTGATGAGTGATGAATACATAGATGCTCCTTTAAGACCTTGTCGATCATCCACTTCACCTTTGAGTTTTATTCCACCAGACTTGAAATCAAAGCAGCTTTGTTTGATTTTCTTCTTGACATGTCTTTTCTTGGTTTTCTTTGATCCAGGCACTAACACCATCCTTCCATTCTTGCTGTGCATATCTTTAAGAGCTGGCTTGCTTTCCCTTCTAAAGAGATTGTGTGATATTTGTTCTCTCTGAACTAGAGCACACACGCCATCAAGGTTAGGAAGTTTCTCTTCCCGCAGAACATGCTTGATCAACTGGTTGTAGGATGGGCTTAGATTCAGGAGAAGACTGAAGACCATGTCTTGTTCATATATTTCTCTTATGACATCTGGATCAACTGAGAATGGCCTCAGTGTATCTAGTTCTGCCCACAAGCTTCTAAACTTGCCAAAATATTGATTAAACTCCAATTCCTCCTGGCTGAAGTTGTTGATAATCCTCTTGACTTCAAACACTCTGCTCAGGTTGGAGAGATTCCCATAAACAATTTTAAGGCTCTCCCATAGATCCTTAGCAGTTTCACAGTGTGAGTAAGCCTCCAATATTGAATCTGAGAGAGAGCTGTGAATGATCTCAAGTGCTAGCTGGTTTCCTTGAACCCACTTGTCTTCATTCTTCAGGTCATGCACCTTTTCTCCCCCTTGAGCCATCCTCTTTGAAGTATCAGCCTCCTTGATGTGGCTGTCCCAAAGTCCATGACTTCCCAAGGCAACTCTGGTCACTCTTGACCATAGCAGATAATTAGAACCCTCAAGGGTTACTGGAATTAAGCTTTCTTTCTTCATTTCCATGGCTGGTTTTCTTTTATCCAGTGGACAAAGATTAAGAAACCATAAAGGTTATGAAGCAAGAAATTGAATAATAGAATTTCCAACTGAGAAAGAGTATAAAAAACTCAGATTAAGACAAGAATTTATGGAAATGGAAGAAGACAAAGTGAGGATTTAAGACCAACAGAGTGAAAACAGAGTAAAAAAAAAACAGAGTGAGAAAACAGAGTATGAATTTGCGGAAGTTAAGTAAGAACAGAGATGTCTCAAGAGCTTAAAGCTCTGATACCATGTTAGAATTGAGAATGTAGAAGAGATATTGATGAGAATAATGGAGATTCAAAGTGTTTGTGTGAAAAACAGAAGAGATGAACTGAAGAACACAAGAACAAGTTTCTGGACAAAGAAAGAGAGTAGTAAGAGAATAAACAGAAATGGGAGATTAAACTCCTTAACCAAATTCGTCCAGAACACATACAGAATATATAGAGACATAAGACAATGACATAAAGAATAAACAAAGGGAAAACAATATAATAAGTCTCTATGATCCAGTGAAAGTGACAGGACACCAACAGCCCTCTTCTTAAGTTTATCATGTGACTTTCTTCCATATTTGAATTTGAATCCAGCCAAACTCACTCCCAACTGTCTCATTAGTTTCTGAAGGTACCCTGGACGAGTTTCCCATCAGTTCCTTGCCTCTCAAGGAAAGTTAGGGCAGAGTTGGTTACTTGTGATCCAAGACTGTATGAACTGTCTTCTCTCTCAAGTAACCGCAACATCTTGTCTTCTCTTGTTAATGCATCTTCTTCTTTTTGGTTCTTCATCTCAGTATTCAAGATAATTTTAGTTTTAATTAAGTTTTTCTTATTTTTCTACAATTTTAGGACTTTTCACTTTCTTCTTCTCTACTTAAACTCTCTTTTTGTTTCAGAAATATTATTCACTCTTTTTTATCAAAAAAAACTCTCTAAACTTGTGAATCCTTTGTTCATCATATGAACATTGATTGCTAAGGAGTTCATTCTCCAATTGCATCTTGTTTGTGATTGAAATCAGAGTTCATTCTCTTGATCACTAACACATCTATACAAGATTTGATCAGTCCATAGATCATTTCTGAAGATCATCCAATTAACCCATCAATCATCATCAAATCAACCCATTCTCTCTCAAACCATCAGATCATCCTTCATAGAATCAGGGACAAAAGGATCTCCTCACAAGGGATTCATCAAGTGGTATCAGAGCAGATTTGAAGGCTCTTGATCTGGGTTTGAATTTGAAACTCTCAAAATCTGGGTTTGATTTCTTCTTCTTTGTTTTGGGGAATCTGTTTTCTATTCTCTGAAATTTTCTCATAAAGTTATTATCTTTCTATCTGTGTATCTGCAAGAGGGCCAACCAGATTAAAAAAAAAATCAGAAACAAATAGAAAAGATTTAAGAAAAAGTTGAAGAGAAATCCAACTTGGCTGAAGAGAAATCCAGCCCTGGTGGTAAAGCCTCTTGCAAAACAAAAATCTTGCAATCTTTCTATCTCTTTCTTCTGTTTTGGGGTTGGGGAATTGATCTCTAAAGCTTGATCTTTGTTTGTTGCTGAGCTATTGGATTCACAGAGAAATATCAGAGAAAAATCAGAGAGAAACACTTGAGAGAAGTGAGGCTTCGGCTATATGTTATTGTGTTAATTTTCTTGTTGAGTTTCTTAATAGGAATCCAAGTATGGAGGAAGCAATGGCAGAAAGAGACATCCTGAAAAGGAGTTAGATTACAACATGTTTAACTCTGCTACAAAAGCAGCCTTGGAAAGAAGAGAGAAAGAGATTCCTATGCTATTGATGAATTTGGTTATGAGCAGGAGAGGATACAGACTAGGAAGACACTGGAAAGGATTAAAAGGAATAGCACACATCATGATCAATTCAGTTGTTCCACAAAGAGTTTGCTGGAAAAAAAGACAGAATTTGATAAGAAAAGAAAGATTGGTTTTTAATCATTCTGATTTTGTGCAGAAAATGGCACAACCAGGGAGGCAAGAGGAACCAATTAGGAGAAGCAGAGAACATCCTAGACATGCCAGAGAAGAAAAAGGTGCTTGCTATGGTCGTGATCCCATAAAGAAGTCTCGGAAACAACAAGCAGAACTTGATTATTTGCACAGCCAGCTATTTCAAGATGATTTCAAAAGGATTGCACAACAAGTAATCAAGGAGTTTTCAAAAGACCAGCAAGTGAGACCATCCACACAACCTTCCTCAAAGGTTACTGACCCAATGTGTTGCAGCAAGCAGGAGCAGATCATCCAAGAGCCAAAAACAGAGCCATCTAAGGTAATAGAAGAAACTGAGACAGACAATGAGTTCTCTCTTTTCTCTTCTCAATCTGAAAATTTTATCAGTAGTGCTTGTGATGAACTAACCTGTATTGAACCTGTGCAACCGAGTATCCTTGATTCAGTATCTCAGGTCTTAGAAGAAAACCTATTAGAAGAAGCAAAAAAGAGTTCACCACCAGAAGAAGAGTTGGAGCAGCCCAACATTGAAGCAGAAACAAATGCTAAGTCATTCTCTTTTAAATCTCAAGAGCATTGTAAGGATCTTGATATGGTTAATTATGTGCCTGAAATGTTTATTAAGGTTAGTTCCAGTGATGTCAAACGTTTTGGTCTAGACATGGTAAAAGAATTTTGTGTTTCAAACTTTTTTTTTGAAAACATGATTAACTCTTTTAAAGTATTTGAACCAGATAAACTCCATGATCAAAAACGTTCTCAGTCTGTTAGTAAACTCAATCCTGGTCTTGTTTTGAATTTTGATCAATTTATGGAACATAACAAAATCCTTGATCACCCTGAAAAGAGAATTGAGGTTATTTTGCAGCAATCTGATTTATGTTTCAGAAAACCTTGTGATTCTTTTACTTGCTTTAAAGATAATGACTTTGATCTGAGTTTTTCGAGACATGAACTGATCACTGAAGATTTGTTTTATTCCACACGTGCCTGGAAAGATCTTATGGTTAGGAATTTTCAGAAACCAAAATCACTTAAAGCTGAAACCG
This sequence comes from Sinapis alba, assembly GCA_012274485.2. Classification (NCBI taxonomy): domain Eukaryota; kingdom Viridiplantae; phylum Streptophyta; class Magnoliopsida; order Brassicales; family Brassicaceae; genus Sinapis; species Sinapis alba. The sequence goes on along the minus strand of MU107672.1, from coordinate 22,259 downwards.
ATTTTATTTGTGATTCTATTCTGAAACTTGGTATCTTGTGTTTTGAAACTAATAAATCTTGGCATGTTTGGAGATCATTGTTTGAGAATGATGTTGTTCTAAGCTTTGATGATATTCTGGTTTATAACACTTTCTTTGATAAGCATGTTGAGCCTTTGCTAAGTAATTTTCAGTTTGAACTTGATCTTTTATGTTCTGAATTTGAGAAACTTGTGCATGTTTTGAAGTTGTTCTTTAGGAATTATGCTATCACGTGCCTTGTAACCATTCTGGTTTACAATACTTACTTTGATGTGTATCTTTAAAGTCTGAAACAAGTGCAACATGTTCTTAGAAAGAAATGCTTGGTTATTGATCAGATTAAGAACATGTTTTTCCTATATGACACTGGATTTCTAGTCTTTGTTTTGAGTATTCAGGAACAGCAGGAGGAGTCTAAGAGGATTGCAAGGAACAATAGCAAATGCAAATCTTATAAGCCTGAGATTTGGAGGTGGAAGTACTTGAGGAAAATGGATTCAAAATTCCAAGGAAGTTTTTGTCCAAAACCTTACTTTGATGATGCTTTCATGCTTATTTTCTTGATTATTTGTCTTGCTACTTACTTGTTTCTTTTTGATGTAGGAGATACAGATTTGAGGACAAATCTTTTTAAAGGAGGAGGGGATGATGCAACCCTGACTGAACCAGTTCTTGGTTCGGATCTAGACGAGCTGGATGGAGCTGAAAATGCCCAAGCAGCTGGAAAGAAGCTGGAGATGATTGAAAATGATTATATTGGCATGATGGATCAGGCTGGAAGGGGAGAAATTTGGCATAATTCTTTTGTTGCATCAGATGGCCTTTTTCAGCCTGAAAGGAGATCAAATACACAAGTTAAGGATCCAATATGTCTTGCTGATGGGCAAGCCACAAAAATAAAGTCAAGAGATCAGCAAAAATAATTAAATTTTAGTTTTCAAGATAATTTTAGTTTTAATTAAGTTTTTCTTATTTTCTACAATTTTAGGACTTTTCACTTTCTTCTTCTCTACTTAAACTCTCTTTTTGTTTCAGAAATATTATTCACTCTTTTTTATCAAAAAAAACTCTCTAAATTTGTGAATCCTTTGTTCATCATATGAACATTGATTGCTAAGGAGTTCATTCTCCAATTGCATCTTGTTTGTGATTGAAATCAGAGTTCATTCTCTTGATCACTAACACATCTATACAAGATTTGATCAGTCCATAGATCATTTCTGAAGATCATCCAATTAACCCATCAATCATCATCAAATCAACCCATTCTCTCCCAAACCATCAGACCATCCTTCATAGAATCAGGGGCAAAAAGGATCTCCTCACAAGGGATTCATCAGAAGTTATTTCACTTTCTAATCAGGATATCCATGTTTAGCATGTTTGGACATATGGCAAGTTCTTGAAGCTTCTAATCAAACCAGGATGAATTACTATGTATAAAGCTTGAATTGGAACCATTAATAATTAGAGAGTTTTTCATGAATTTGAATAAATCTCATAGGAGTTATGTTGAATAAGTTATTCCACTTTCAAATCAGGATATCCATGTTTAGCCTGTTTGGACATATGGCAAATTCTTCAAGCTTCTAATCAAACCAGGATTAATCACTATGTAAGAAGATTGATTTGGAACCATTATTTAGTGGAGAGTATCCATGAAGTTTAATAAATCCCAAAGGAGTTATGTTTAAGAAGTTATTCCACTTTCTAATCATGATATCCATGTTTAGCTTATTTGGACATATGGCAACTTCTTCAAGCTTCTAATCAAACCAGGATGAATCACTATGTAAGAAGCTTGATTTGGAACCATTATTCAGTGGAGAGTATCCATGAAGTTGAATAAATCCCAAAGGAGTTATGTTTAAGAAGTTATTCCACTTTCTAATCATGATATCCATGTTTAGCCTGTTTGGACATTTGGCAAGTTCTTCAAGCTCCTAATCAAACCAGGATGAATCATTATGTAAGAAGCTTGATTTGGAACCATTATTCAGTGGAGAGTATCCATGAAGTTGAATAAATCCCAAAGGAGTTATGTTGAAGAAGGTATTCCACTTTCTAATCAGGATATCCATGTTTAGCCTGTTTGGACATATGGCAAGTTCTTCAAGCTCCTAATCAAACCAGGATGAATCACTTTGTAAGAAGCTTGATTTGGAACCATTATTCAGTGGAGAGTATCCATAAAATTGAATAAATCCCAAAGGAGTTATGTTTAAGAAGTTATTCCACTTTCTAATCAGGACATTCATGTTTAGCATGTTTAGCATGTTTGGACATATGGCAAGTTCTTCAAGCTTCTAATCAAACCAGGAAGAATCACTATGTAAGAAGCTTTTTTTGGAAATATTACTCAGTGGAGAGTATCCATGAAGTTTAATAAATCCCAAAGGAGTTATGTTTAAGAAGTTATTCCACTTTCTAATCATGATATCCATGTTTAGCCTGTTTGGACATATGGCAAGTTCTTCAAGCTCCTAATCAAACCAGGATGAATCTTTATGTAAGAAGCTTGATTTGGGACCATTATTCAGTGGAGAGTATCCATGAAGTTTAATAAATCCAAAAGGAGTTATGTTTAAGAAGTTATTCCACTTTCTAATCATTATATCCATGTTTAGCCTGTTTGGACATAAGGCAAGTTCTTCAAGCTCCTAATCAAACCAGGATGAGTCATTATGTAAGAAGCTTGATTTGGAACCATTATTCAGTGTAGAGTATCCATGAAGTTAAATAAATCCCAAAGGAGTTATGTTGACGAAGTTATTCCACTTTCTAATCAGGATATCCATGTTTAGCCTTTTTGGACATATGGCAAGTTCTTCAAGGTCCTAATCAAACCAGGATGAATCACTTTTTAAGAAGCTTTATTTGGAACCATTATTCAGTGGAGAGTATCCATGAAGTTGAATAAATCCCAAAGGAATTATGTTTAAGAAGTTATTCGACTTTCTAATCAGGATATCCATGTTTAGCATGTTTGGATATATGGCAAGTTCTTGAAGCTTCTAATCAAACCAGGATGAATTACTATGTAAAAAGCTTGATTTGGAACCATTATTCAGTGGAGAGTATCTATGAAGTTTAATAAATCCCAAAGGAGTAACGTTTAAGAAGTTATTCCACTTTCTAATCATGATATCCATGTTTAGCTTGTTTTGACATATGGCAAGTTCCTCAAGCTCCTAATGAAACCAGGATGAATAGTTATTTAAGAAGCTTGATTTGGAACCATTATTCAGTGCAGAGTATCCATGAAGTTGAATAAATCCCAAAGGAGTTATGTTTAAGAAGTTATTCCACTTTCTAATCAGTATATCCATGTTTAGCATGCTTGGACATATGTTAAGTTCTTGAAGCTTCTAATCAAACCAGGATGAATCACTATGTAAGAAGCTTGATTTGGAACCATTATTAAGTGGAGAGTATCCATTAAGTTGAATAAATCCCAAAGGAGTTATGTTTAAGAAGTTATTCCACTTTCTAATCATGATATCCATGTTTAGCCTGTTTGGACATATGGCAAGTTCTTCAAGCTCCTAATCAAACAAGGATGAATCACTATGTAAGAAGCTTGATTTGGAAACATTATTCAGTGGAGAGTATCCATGTAGTTGAATAAATCCCAAAGGAGTTATGTTTAAGAAGTTATTCCACTTTCTAATCAGGATCTCCATGTTTAGCGTGTTTGGGCATATGGCAAGTTCTTCAAGCTTCTAATCAAACCAGGATGAATCACTATGTAAAAATCTTGATTTGGAACCATTAATAAGTGGAGAGTCTTCCATGAAGTTGAATAAATCTCATAGGAATTATGTTTAAGAAGTTATTCCACTTTCTAATCATGATATCCATGTTTAGCTTGTTTGGACATATGGCAATTTCTTCAAGCTCCTAATCAAACGAGGATGAATCATTATGTAAGAAGCTTGATTTGGAACCATTATTAAGTGGAGAGTATCCATGAAGTTGAATAAATCCCAAAGGCGTTATGTTGAAGAAGTTATTCCACTTTCTAATCAGGATATCCATGTTTAGCCTGTTTGGACATATGGCAAGTTCTTCAAGCTCCTTATCAAACCAGGATGAATCACTATGTAAGAAGCTTGATTAGGAACCATTATTCAGTAGATAGTTTCCATGAAGTTGAATAAATCCCAAAGGAGTTATGTTTAAGAAGTTATTCCACTTTCTAATCATGATATCCATGTTTAGCCTGTTTGGACATATGGCAAGTTCTTCAAGCTCCTAATCAAACCTGGATGAATCATTATGTAAGAAGCTTGATTTGGAACCATTATTCAGTGGAGAGTATCCATGAAGTTGAATAAATCCCAAAGGAGTTATGTTTAAGAAGTTATTCCACTTTCTAATCAGTATATCCATGTTTAGCATGCTTGGACATATGTTAAGTTCTTGAAGCTTCTAATCAAACCAGGATGAATCACTATGTAAGAAGCTTGATTTGGAACCATTATTTAGTGGAGAGTATCCATGAAGTTGAATAAATCCCAAAGGAGTTATGTTGAAGAAATTATTCCACTTTCTAATCAGGATATCCATGTTTAGCGTGTTTGAACATATGGCAAGTTCTTCAAGCTCCTTATCAAACCAGGATGAATCACTATGTATAAAGCTTGAATTGGAACCATTAATAATTTGAGAGTTTTTCATGAATTTGAATAAATCTCATAGGAGTTATGTTGAATAAGTAATTTCACTTTCTAGTCAGGATATCCATGTTTAGCCTGTTTGGACATATGGCAAGTTCTTCAAGCTTCTAATCAAACTAGGATTAATCACTATGTAAGAAGCTTGATTTGGAACCATTATTCAGTGGAGAGTATCCATGGAGTTGAATAAATCCCAAAGGAGTTATGTTTAAGAAGTTATTCCACTTTCTAATCATGATATACATGTTTAGCCTGTTTGGACATTTCGCAAGTTCTTCAAGCTCCTAATCAAACCAGGATGAATCATTATCTAAGAAGCTTGATTTGGAACCATTATTCAGTGGATAGTATCCATGGAGTTGAATAAATCCCAAAGGAGTTATGTTGAACAAGTTATTCCACTTTCTAATCAGGATATCCATGTTTAGCCTGTTTGGACATATGGCAAGTTCTTCAAGCTCTTAATCAAACCAGGATGAATCACTTTGTAAGAAGCTTGATTTGGAACCATTATTCAGTGGAGAGTATCCATGAAATTGAATAAATCCCAAAGGAGTTATGTTTAAGAAGTTATTCCACTTTCTAATCAGGATATTCAAGTTTAGCATGTTTAGCATGTTTGGACATATGGCAAGTTCTTCAAGCTTCTATTCAAACCAGGATGAATCACTAGGTAAGAAGCTTGATTTGGAACAATTACTCAGTGGAGAGTATCCATGAAGTTGAATAAATCCCAAAGGAGTTATGTTTAAGAAGTTATTCCACTTTCTAATCATGATATCCATGTTTAGCCTGTTTGGACATATGGCAAGTTCTTCAAGCTCCTAATCAAACCAGGATGAATCACTATGTAAGAAGCTTGATTTGGAACCACTATTCAGTGGAGAGTATCCATGAAGTTTAATAAATCCCAAAGGAGTTATGTTTAAGAAGTTATTCCACTTTCTAATCATGATATCCATGTTTAGCCTGTTTGGACATATGGCAAGTTCTTCAAGCTCCTAATCAAACGAGGATGAATCATTATGTAAGAAGCTTGATTTGGAACCATTATTCAGTGGAGAGTATCCATGAAGTTGAATAAATCACAAAGAATTTATGTTGACGAAATTATTCCCCTTTCTAATCAAGATATCCATGTTTAGGCTGTTTAGAAATATGGCAAGTTCTTCAAGCTCCTTATCAAACCCGGATGAATCACTATGTAAGAAGCTTGATTTGGAACCATTATTCAGTATATAGTTTCCATGAAGTTGAATAAATCCCAAAGGAGTTATGTTTATTAAGTCATTTCACTTTCTAATCAGGATATCCATGTTTAGCATGTTTGGGCATATGGCAAGTTCTTGAAGCTTCTAATCAAACCATGATGAATTACTATGTATAAAGCTTGAATTGGAACCATTAATAATTGGAGAGTTTTTCATGAATTTGAATAAATCTCATAGGAGTTATGTTGAATAATTTATTCCACTTTCTAATAAGGATATCCATGTTTAGCCTGTTTGGACATATGGTAACTTCTTCAAGCTTCTAATCAAACCAGGATTAATCACTAAGTAAGAAGATTGATTTGGAACCATTATTCAGTGGAGAGTATCCATGAAGTTTAATAAATCCCAAAGGAGTTATGTTTAAGAAGTTATTCCACTTTCTAATCAGGATCTCCATGTTTAGCATGTTTGGATATATGGAAAGTTCTTCAAGCTTCTAATCAAACCAGGATGAATCACTATGTAAAAAGCTTGATTTGGAACCATTAATAAGTGGAGAGTCTTTCATGAAGTTGAATAAATCTCATAGGAGTTATGTTGAATAAGTTATTCCACTTTCTAATAAGGATATCCATGTTTAGCCTAATTGGACATATGTCAAGTTCTTGAAGCTTCTAATCAAACCAGGATGAACACTTTTTAAGAAGCTTGATTTGGAACCATTATTCAGTGGAGATTATCCATGAAGTTGAATAAATCCTCAAGGAGTTATGTTTAAGAAGTTATTCCACTTACTAAACAGGAAATCCATGTTGAGCATGTTTGGACATATGGCAAGTTCTTGAAGCTTCTAATCAAACCAGGATGAATTACTATGTAAAAAGCTTGATTTGGAACCATTAATAATTGGAGAGTTTTTTCATGAAGTTGAATAAATCTCAAAGGAGATGTTGAATAAGTTATTCCACTTTCTAATCAGGATATCCATGTTTAGCCTTTTTGGACATATGGCAAGTTCTTCAAGCTTCTGATCAAACCAGGATGAATCACTATGTAAGAAGCTTTATTTGGAACCATTAATCAATGGATATTCTTTCATGAAGTTGAATAAATCCCATAGGAGTTATGTTGAAGAAGTTATTACACTTTATAATCAGGATATCTATGTTTAGCCTTTTTGGACATATGTCAAGTTCTTGAAGCTTCTAATCAAACCAGGATGAATCACTATGTAAGAAGCTTGATTTGGAACCATTATTCAGTGGAGAGTATTCATGAAGTTGAGAAAATCCTAAAGGAGTTATGTTTAAGAAGTTATTCCACTTTCTAATCATGAAATCCATGTTTAGCATGTTTGGACATATGGCAAGTTCTTGAAGCTTCTAATCAAACCAGGATGAATTACTATGTAAAAAGCTTGATTTGGAACCATTAATAATTGGAGAGTTTTTTCATGAAGTTGAATAAATCTCAAAGGAATTATGTTGAATAAGTTATTCCACTTTCTAATCAGGATATCCATGTTTAGCCTTTTTGGACATATGTCAAGTTCTTGAAGCTTCTAATCAAACCAGGATGAATCACTACTTAAGAAGCTTGATTTGGAACCATTATTCAGTGGAGAGTATTCATGAAGTTGAGAAAATCCCAAAGGAGTTATGTTTAAGAAGTTATTCCACTTTCTAATCATGATATCCATGATGAATCACTATGTAAAAAGCTTTATTTGGAACCATTAATCAATGGATATTCTTTCATGAAGTTAAATTAATCCGAAAAGAGTTATGTTGAAGAAGTTATTCCACTTTCTAATCAGGATATTAGCCTGTTTGGACATATGGCAAGTTCTTCATGCTTCTAAACAAACCAAGATGAATCACTATGTAAGAAGCTTGATTTGGAACCATTATTGAGTGGAGAGTATCCATGAAGTTGAATCAATCCCAAAGGTGTTATGTTTAAGAACTTATTCAACTTTCAAATCAGGATATCCATGTTTAGCCTATTTGGACATATGTCAAGTTCTTGAAGCTTCTAATCAAACCAGGATGAATCACTATGTAAGAAGCTTGATTTCGAACCAATATTTAGTGGAGAGTATTCATGAAGATGAATAAATCCCAAAGGAGTTATGTTTAAGAAGTTATTAAACTTTTTAATCAGGATATCCATGTTTAAACTGTTTGGACAGATGGCAAGTTCTTCAGGCTTCTAATCAAACCATGATGAATCACCATGTAAGAAGCCTTATTTGGAACCATTATTCAGTGGAGATTATCCATGAAGTTGAATAAATCCCAAAGGAGTTATGTTTAAGAAGTTATTCCACTTTCTAATCAGGATATCCATGTTTAGCCTGTTTGGACATATGTCAAGTTTTTGAAGCTTCTAATCAAACCAGGATGACTCACTATGTAAGAAGCTTTATTTGGAACCATAATTCAGTGGAGAGTATCCATGAAGTTTAATAAATCCCAAAAGAGTTATGTTTAAGAAGTTATTTCACTTTCTAATCAGGATATCCATGTTTAGCCTTTTTGGACATATGGCAAGTTCTTCAAGCTTCTGATCAAACCAGGATGAATCACTATGTAAAAAGCTTTATTTGGAACCATTAATCAATGGATATTCTTTCATGAAGTTGAATAAATCCCATAGGAGTTATGTTGAAGAAGTTATTACACTTTCTAATCAGGATATCCATGTTTAGCCTTTTTGGACATATGTCAAGTTCTTGAAGCTTCTAATCAAACCAGGATGAATCACCATGTAAGAAGCTTGATTTGGAACCATTATTCAGTGGAGAGTATTCATGAAGTTGAGAAAATCCTAAAGGAGTTATGTTTAAGAAGTTATTCCACTTTCTAATCAGGAAATCCATGTTTAGCATGTTTGGACATATGGCAAGTTCTTGAAGCTTCTAATCAAACCAGGATGAATTACTATGTAAAAAGCTTGATTTGGAACCATTAATAATTGGAGAGTTTTTT
>MU107671.1:0-43386 GCA_012274485.2 Sinapis alba | reverse complement strand
TGAGGCTGACGAAGAGTGGGGTACGAATAGTGAAGGAAACCCATCAGCCTAAAATAGCAAGTTAGTCAAGACCAATGTTGAAAGAGTCTGAAATTCTTTTTTTGTCTTCTGGTGATTGATTTGATTCCCTAAAGATGATGCATTTTCATAGCAACCTTTAGGAACATGATACCAAGTTGTATCCACGACCTGACTTAGGCTCTTAAATCTGAGTATCTGCTTCATCCTTTTTTCTATTACTCGCAATGTCCGGTCGTGTCGGTTCTTCTCTTTTTTTTTTTTTTTTTTAACTAATCGATGTTTCTGGTTTGTTTGTGTGTTTTGTTGCAGTGCTTACACCGCGTCAGTAGAGTTTACAGTTCATGGGAATGGCCATGGAAAGGTTCATATGGGTCAAATGTTCCAGCAGCCTTGAACTACATTCTTTGAAGTATTTGAATCCATTTGTAATAAAAGTTTTTTTAATTGTTTTTTTTTGAAAAAAGTAAGATTTTTTTTTTTTGAGGATTTAGTTGAAAAGAGAATTGACGGAAATGGTAGTTTTCGTTGAGGGAGAAACGTATCCTATGATTACATGGTTTTGTTATTTTCTTACCAAATACTTTTATTTTAAAATGACCTGTTTTTTTTTAATCGACAAATGACCTGTTTAATTTCGATTGTTGTTTCAATGGAAATTAGACTGTATAACAGTAAAAAACACTAACTAGCTAGATATCCAATTTCCCTAGTACATTTATATACGTGGTGGCTTTTATATAATAATATTATTTTGTCCTTTCATATAACAAGAAAAATTAATAATTATTACATGTCAAAAATAATTCATGTTACTTCAATATTCACATATACTATTCACATATACTTTCTTTGTAATTTTTTTTTGTTAACTTTCTACGATGGCCATGATCTCACTCACAGATTAGATCAACATCGTAACCACCGCCTGAATTCTGAGAGTAATTTGTGATTGAAAAACTTCTCTCAAAATTTCAACCTTTTCTGCTTCTGAAACTGGCAGTGCGCCACCACAGTTACAACCTTGTCGGCGAGGAGCATCACCCTGGTCGATTTACCTCCGCATCATCCGGGCGAGGAGCATCATCCGGGCCGACGGCGTTGCAGCTCTGTACATCCATTTTCCCAATCAGAAATTTGTTATTGAGTGAAGACAAAACGTGAAAACTTGTAAGTTTCGATTTCGAGTTCAAAAACAAGACAATAGATAAACAAGAAGTGTATTTCTATACTATTTTATGAATGGAATATATTGTCTTTCCTTCAAATTTGACTCTTCTCTTATTTACCATGTTTATTAATATATAATGTACTATTTACTATGTTATATTTCATTCAATGCTTGAAAAAGAGGGTTTAATCTTGTTAGTTGTTATTTCATGTTCTATTGATATCAGTTTTGTACTAGTATATATATATATGCTTTATATTAGTGTGTATATAATTTTGTAAAGAGAAATATATATTAAACGTAAATTGAATATCATTTATTATGACATTAAAATATAACATAATATAATGTATTTTGAATGGAATGATATTCATATGATGTTGTTTCTTCCACTTATTTTCTCTATTGCTGTCAATCTTCATCTCTTTCGCTACAATCCATATGAACTTGGGGTCAACATCAACTTCGTTCATGCAATCATAGACATTTCATAATTTGACCAATATGAATTATTCTATTTATTTTGTTCCATTCTATTTAGATTTAAGATTTATATTTGAATTTGAAGTTTATATTTGAGTTCAAAGTTTATTGATTAAGGTTTAAGGTTTAGTATTTGGAAGGTGGGGGTTGAGGTTGGGGTCATTATTAACTTTTTTCATGCAATCATAGTCATTTCACAATTTCACCAATATGTACTATGCTATTTATTGTGTTCCAATCTATTTGGGTTTAAAGTTTATATAATGCTTTATATCAAATACTATTTGCATATTTTGATATTTGGTTTAAGGTTTATATTTCCTTTTAGGATTTTAGTGATTAGTGTTATGTGTAAGGTTTGGGTTGACGTTGGGATAAACCTTATCTCTTTCCTTGCAATCATAAACATTTCAAAATTTGAACAATATGTATTGTGTTATTTCGTTTGTAACTATCTATTTTAATAATGTTTTGTATGAATGATGTTTATTGATATGTGATTGTCAATACGCCACAAGAAAACAACAACGTCACCTACTCTCTCACTTGCAACTGAAAATATTTTACGTGCATGAGCACAACCGGATGGTTTGCGGCCTAAATGTCTGACATTGCATTATATCAAAATCATTGCCACTTACCTAATTTGTCTTCCAAATATGGCTATTATGAAAATTAGCCCTTGTTTCAATAAGAACAAAAAATAAAAATCTATTTACATGTACTTTTAAGAAGAAATCAAACTAAAAAAAAATAGAAGGACAGATGTACAAAAATGTAAAAAATACTAATAAATAAAATTCATACATCGATAAGATAAAGAAAGATACATATAAACTTCGATGTTCTTTTTCTTCTATTATTTTCTTCAGCTTCTCTGAGCACTCCACTCCTGTCGTCTTGCGTTATTCCTCTACGTCTCTGCTACTGGCCCCTTCTCCTTCTCCCTTTCGTCGAATTTTGGGTTTCTTTCATTTCCCAACTTGGAAAATATTTTTAATTTTTCTACTCGAACTCTAGGTTTTGAAATCATGTTTGTTGTATTCCTTGAGATTAATCAAAGCCTTACATTCGATTTTTCCTAAATAGAAAACTAGGTTTGAAGTTGTTTTGTTGTTCTTACCTCTAATTTTGAATTCTTTTATTTTTTTAGGATTTTGGTTTCTGCTTCAGACTATCGATTATGCAAATCCACTCTTTGAATTATATGCAAGTAAGAACCTTTAAAAAAATAGATTTGAATATATAACATATTCACTATTATTGGTTGAACTTCTTCTCATTGCTCATCGATCTGTAGTCCCTCATTAGTGGATGAGTACTTGATTTGGTCTTTGGTTTGATCATTGGATTTTCATATAGTTTGATGTTAATTTGGTTATGCGTTTTATGTACATTGCGAGCGAGGCTTTGGTATTTGGTTTTGGATTTTCATTTAGTTTAATGTTAATTTGGTTATGCGATTTGATCTTTGGTTGTATGTACATCTGAAATAACAAGACAACAAAGTAGTAAAAGACCATCCAATATATACATTTGAAATAACAAGACAACAAAGTAGTAACAAGACCGGCATAATTATATATCCATCATTCATAAAGCTAAAAATCATCATAGTTATACATTTATCATTCATAAACCAAAAACCAGCAAATTTTACATATGTAGTTCATAAGCCAAAATCAGCAAGTTATACAACATACCAAGTTATATTTCTTTACCAACCTCAGTCACCTCCTCATAAATCTTGGCCGCCAACTTCAGTTACAATGGTTATAATCTGATCATTTAAACTATCAAAACTACATCCAATAACTAGACATTCAATATACTTCAGAGAGTACACACCACAGTCTCCCGGATCTTCGTTTTGGGGAATCTTCTTGTGCCTACAAAGAGTGAATTGTTTTTTTACTCTTGTTTCTCATCTTGTTAACTACTGTCTACATCATTCTCCAGCATGTATTATCTCTGTAGGCAGATCGATGTGAAGAATAACTCAGTGGTTTCCATTAACATGGTGGCAGAGGAAGAGATTGTTAACATCTACGTGCCATTTCCTACCCGTGATAAATTGAGCCGAGTATTCTCCATTAAAAGCCTTGCTATAATATCAGACAACTCATTTGAGTTCTGATCCCACTTCTTGTAGTCGCTCACCCATGAGTTCACAAACCAGGAGTCCATAAATGCAATTCAAGAAGAGGAATATGGAGATTGAGATTGCATGAAGCGCCTGTGAAACATAAGCATTGCTGCGGCAATGTGCTATGACATGAAACATATCACAATCAGAAAATTTTCAGTGTAAATAATGTTGTCAAAAGAGCTAAAAATCAGGATATAAACTTATGAAGTCATGCAACCAACCGTACTCTTTTGTTGGTCAAACATCTCTCGGTATCATCAACTTTAATAAAATCAAATACTTGTGTTTCCAGTACCAGACTCCTCTTCTTCCGTAGAAGGATATGAATGGTGACCAAATAATGAAGAAAAATAATTCATTCCTAGTTTCTTTTTACCATTTATAAGGAATAGTTTTTCTCTTTTCATTCATTCTCATTCTTTTTATTTTAGAGAAATATAGAATAAATTTATTTTTCACTAAATATGATAAAGAGTAATCATTATTCATCATTCTCATAATTTAGTTCTTATCATTTTTACTGTTCGTGAGATGGTTGCCGGTTAGACTCAAAGTATAAGACTATCTCAAACTGAAGAAGTTAGAATGAAACAGAGAAAACTTACAAATTAGACTTTATGAAGTCCCAAACTTTCTGCAATTTGTCTGCATGCACCTTTGCTAATAGGTCATAAGGTTCATTCGAGACAGTTTCACCAGTTATGATGCACTTCACTGTTGAATTCCCTACATACAACCAAAATTGAGTCTTTGTTCACTGAGGTTTGCGTCTACGTGTAGGTTCCTCCAAATAATAACAGAATCGTACCAAAGTCGTTGATACAAGCACCATCATCCTCATACGCCTTGGAGTTGGCCACATCAGGAGTAATGTTCACATCAGCCTTGTTTTTAAGATAATTAACTTCTGCCTCCAATCTTGCAATCTTATTCAGTAATTCAGAATCATATACACTCATTCTAGCATCCACCATAGTGTCTATGGTAGTTTCTAATGCTTTATTAACCTTCTGAATTACACTAACATCGAAGCTTTCTAATTTTGCAGTGAAGATTTTAATCGAGTCAATAATCAACCCAAGTATGACAACATTGTGAGCTGTAACCTACATTAAGCAAAGACCAAAGCATAACTATGCCATAAATAAAGCATGTTCTACAACTAGTTTCACAAACATTTGGTACATACCATTTCTGATGCTTTACATCTATCAGCAACAGATTTTTTGTCCTTCTTTCTCTTAGTTGAAGGGCTCCCATCAAGTGTATTTGGAACAGCAAGTGCCCTTACTTGATGTTTTCTTTTCTGGCCCTTGGTACGCGGTAATCCATCCCAAATTACATCATTTAATTGGCCATTGAAGATGTCAACTATCATGTTAATCATATACCCTACACAGACATGTAATTTAATATGACAAATTTGTTAAGACCATGTGATTCAGATTAATGATTGCAATAGTAATCTATTTACCTTCTGATGTTATTTATTTTCTTGTGCATCAAAATATTTAAAGTTGACACTCTTAATAGAACCACACCATAACAAGAACCTTAGCTCCCTGTATCTGATTCCCATACATCTTTCCAAAACCAAGGACAAACTCATATATTCATATAACTAGTGCATGAACACAACTATGCATTGTATAACTATCTTTTCCATTGTAAAAAACAACTTTGATAGAGTTTACGAGGTTTTTAAAACCAATACGACCCCACATATAGCAATTGAAGACTGCTAGACCCATCACCATTTTAGCACAATTCAAAAGTATCTTACTGTTGCTTGAAATTCCAAATATTCTAGTAGACAACAAACATAATAAACCAAACATTTTGCGCTTCTCTAGGGACCAATTTATGCATCGTAAAAAGTCTTGCAATTCCTTCAGTGTCGGTCCTTCAGCTTGAGGAAAATTCATCTCCAGCCAAAACTCTTCATGATCCACATCTCAGCCTTCAGTTTTGTCGAAAGACCCATAGTTGAGACCTGTAATATCTCCAAACTCATACAAAGAGAATATTACCAAACTCGTTACAAGTAACGACCATATCCCATTCCTCTTGACTGCCAATTGATTGGCCAAAAAGTAGTGAACATATTTTGTAGACCAAGTGTAATCCAACTCCTTCAGCCTGATAATCACTCCAACAGAATATTCCTTCAACTCAAGCCAATCATCTGCACCTATAGCTTCTTCAACCATCTGAATATTCAACAAAAACAACTATAATTCATGCTCCTATTACGAATTGGTGTTTTTCCAACCTCGTATAAGCGCGAAGGATACATTCTAATGGCCGAAGATGAATCCATCCTACAACAAATTAACACACTGTTATCAGTAACTTTCGTTAGTTTTAGATGTTTTTTACAATCAAAGTGTAACTCGAAAATCATAACCAAACTTTTTGAAAAACTCAGAACCAGTCTTGTGTATTCAAACTCGAAAATTAAATATATGATTCGAAAATTATAGTTAACTAAATCAAACAGTGGAAAACATAATCTGACTCATAAACAAATTCTAAAACTCGAGGTAGTGAAACACGATATCAAAGTAGAATGAATAAGAAAATTGGGATTTAAGGTTTTCGAAATCTAACATTCAATTGAACAATAAATGATAAGACCATTAAATAAAAACTTAGAGTTGCATTTATTTAAGACTTACGTGTTTAGTTTCTTCAATTGACAGACGGATTTGACAAATGTGAAATCGGATTTAGGTTCTTCTAGTATGAAAGAGACGACGGAAAGTTAGAGTGGGGATGATGAAACAAAAGAAAGCTGTGACAGAGGAGAAGTCTCCAGAGACGGAAGTGAAGAGAATTAACCTTCGTCGGCGGCGTCACCTTTGAAGAAGAGAGGTATCGAGAGAAAGGAAGTTTATTTGTGGGAAACTCGTGTGTTCTCTTCTCTTAAGTTCAAAAAGACTAAGAAAGTTGATTTGTAAGCTTGAGAGAGAAAGATAGGTTATATATCTTTGTTCTAGATTATAGTGGATTGCCTCTTGCTAGGCCCCATAGATGTAGCCATTTTAGGTGAACTCTGGGTAAACAATCTTTTGTGTCCATCTTCTATATTTTCCGCGTTCTTCTCATGTATCTCCATAGTTCTACATACTTCATACTTTCTAACTTACCTCGTCGAATAAGTCAGAAAGTGTATCGGCCAGTTTGTGTGATTGATTCGGATACCATAATCAAACAGTTTTGCCATTGTGTGGTTGAGTTATCCCAACATTGAAGATTCTTCAATCGATTGTGTTTATAAATGAGTGTAGTTCCACTCAACATACATGAGCCATTTTTCAAAAAATCCTTTCACTTCTTCTCTTATCTGGTTTTGAATGGTATTCCAATGGTGCTGAAAGAATACAACTGACATCCCATCAGGGCCAGGAACGCTGGAAGCTTTGACTGAGAAAACTGCCTCTTTTATTTCATGTTTTGTCACTTCTTTAGTAAGCTGTTCACTCATTTGTGGAGTCACTTATTTCTGATTAAGCATGCATCTTCAGAGGTTCTATCTGTAGCTTATACTCAAGTCTCAGTAAACCTCACTTGTAGATAAAGTTTGTTACTTTGGTTTTCTTTTCCTTTTCTTACTGGCAGCTGCGTCAGCTTAATTTGAAACAATTAAAGACTTGACAAATTATGCGAAGGAAACAATGTAAAGAACTATTCGTCTCTTGACCAATGCCTCATCCATGTAGTATAATACACTGAAACAGTTGGCTTTGTTACAGCTGCAAAGAGACAAAGTTTGATTGGAAGAGATCGAAAGGGAGGAGTTTGAAGGTATATTCAAAATTTGCATGTCTTGAAGAGTTCATCTGTTTTGGGATAAAATCATGAATTAAAAAGTATGTCTTGTCCTCTGTTTCATGTCCTACTTGTTGCTGCTCCTACAAATGAGATCTTGAAGAACTAAAGGTTAATGACTTCACCGGGGACAAAAAAAAGTAACAAAGAACAATGTAATACCAAAGATCTTTCCTCTCAGATTTTTCTCTGATCCTTTGTCTCTGCTTTACATTATGTGGATGGTTTCAGGTGGTTTCTATAATTTGGATTTGAACTGAAGCATGATTATTAAGCCAAGTAAGGTGTACATGGTTCAGACTCTTAACCATAAGATCAAAATAGTAAATAGCTCGCTAAAATAGTTTCGTATCTTTCTTTGAGCTGCAAAGATAAAAAAACAAGTTTCATTTCCTCTGAAATCTTGAATATAAGACACTGCTTTGTCTTCTGTCTGTGTGTGTGTGTTTTGCTGTTTCAAATCTCTTACATGCAGCTGCTACTAAAGGCCTTGCAGCAAGGATGATGAAGAACAATGTTAAAGTCTCATGGTCCCTTTTGGGTTTCTCTGATCCTTTTGTCTCTGAATCTGCTTTTGTGTCCTAGGAGAGGTCTAGGATTTGAAGGCACTTGGTACATACCATTATCTGTCTCAAACATGTTTTTTTTTTAAATGTTTTATCAAGAGCGTTTTGTGTTCACCCTTAGAACTATCAATTAAGTATGTTTCTGCACTCTGTTTCTCATTTCTAATACAACATGTTTTGAGCAACTCAAGTTCAAAGATTTAATGTATTTTTTTTTAATAATCAAAGATTTAATGTCCATAGACAAAGTTCAAAAACAACAAGGTATTATTATTAGGAGGAGGAGAGACATTGCACTATTTTTTCGGAGTGGAATGCAAAAAAAGTGTTTAACAATGGGAGTATCAATCATCTAAGAGTTCATTTGTGTTTCTAAGACATGAGTTCTTGGTTTTGACAGCTGCAAAGAAACAAGACAGTCATGTGTCTGTGGCTATTTCAACCAATAAAATGCAAGACGAAGATGTTCAATCGCTCTATCACATAAATGTAGCATAGACGAGATATTCTAAGGAGATAGAGAGGAAAACAAATAATGTTTCAGACAATCAAATTAGGTAACAAAAAATTGACGAATACTTCAGTTCAGTTGGGGTTGGAGGCAAAGATGTTCCACATGTGGAGGAAGAGCAACCGAATGGGTTATGTTTGCTAATGAGACTTCTGATGCTATGTTAAGGGGTTGGATGATGAGAAATATCCAGAACTTCCAATGACAAATGCTACTTTATGGTAAAAGCATATTGGCCCCTTTGGATCACTAGAGGATATAGTTTTTGAATGGAACCTGTCTAGAGCCTGTGACAGGAAATCAGATTTTCCTCCTTTTTCATGAGCTTTCGGTGACTGGCACTCCAATTTTAAAGATGGAGAAGGCTTCAGAGCTTTTCAGCTGTGGTGCAAAAGTTAGTTCTCAGCATGAAAGGTAGCTGCTTGATGGAAGGTCTCACTAGGAGAAGGATCAAAGTTGCTGAAGACAAAGGAGAACTCAGTTTCAGTAGAAAACAATGGTGGGAAGAGGAGCATATGAAGCTTAGTAGATCACAACCAGTGATTGATGAGTTGGCCTTTGTAGCTGAGAAAATGAGAGACAAAATCAAGTGATATCAATACATCTTACTCTGTTACTCATCAAAAAGATCACTTTTGATTTTTTTACCAAAGACTTGATATCACTTAAATTTTTTAATCAAACTAAAGTGCACCTATCAAGTCCATTTTTATTGTTTTTTTGCTCAAATACTTATACACCTTATCAAAAAAAAAAAAAAGATGCACTTTAATTTGTTAAAAATCAAGTCAGATATTTTCGGTTTGGTACAATTCGTCTTTTCGGTTCAATGTAAATGCGTGTAATACCGGATCAAGAATTATTTAATAAAAAAAAGGAAATAGTAACAAAAGAGGAGGAGGAAAGAAGGAGGCAATTTAAAAATGAAATTCAAAAAAACAAAAATAGAAACTACGATTCGCTCGCTAATCTCTTAGGGGTTTCTCTCTATCACTCGAAGCTCATTCCGATCGTACGCTAAGGGGTAAGTTCTCTGCTTTCTCTCTGATTTTAGTTTCGATTTCTTGTGTTTACTGTGAGCTCTCTCTCTCTGATCTCTTTAGGGATTTCTTTGTAACTACGATTTCCTGTGTTGCGTTTATTTGAGTAAGATCGTGTAAATATCAGATCGCATGTTTCTCTTCGATTCGTAATAATTTGATTTTTCAGTTCCGATTTACAGATTGAAGCGATAATACGAGATCCCAAGGGCACAGCGTTTCTCCCGCAGCTCATTCATCTGTAAACATGGTGAGTGGTGACAATCTCTTCAGATATCGATTGAATCTGTCTCGATTTCATTTGTTTCTTCTGTGATTTGAGTGAGATCGTGTAAACTCAGATCGAATGTTTCGCTTCGGTTCGTAGAATGTGATTTTGAAAGATTTCGTGCTGTGTTACTACCGATTGGAGTGTAGCCTCTCTCGATTTCATGGCGGTTTCATTTTGAAAGATCTGGAATTCTCTTTTTGCGCTTGGGTGCATACGAATTTGCTTGCGCTTTGTATTTAAGTTTTAGGCTTTTTAGCTGTTCTGTATATGATTTGTTTGGTTGAAGTTCAATTGTTGATTCTGTTGGAGAGGTTTTGGTAAAGTTTTGTGTGTTTTAGTTTACCATTTTGTTTGTAGTCGAGTACTACTGACTACTGGTTTTTTTTTTTTTGGTTTTGTTGAAACAAACAGCCTCTCAAACTCAAGATCAAGGTATTGTTTTACTATATCCATCTTGTATTTTGGATATCTCTTTTGGATAGTTCTCTCTGTTTTTAGGCTGTGTTTAATTATTCAGTTTGTGCTGCTTTTTTTCTGGATCAGAAAGAATTTGCTCAAAAGTCTGAGAGAGTAAAGTGTGTGGATCTGCATCCTACAGAACCATGGTAACTTCAAGCTTCTGATTTTGCTTTTCTGCATCTTAGTTTCATGTTTATTCATATTTTGTTTTCGTTGTAGTGATTGAAAGACACTTGGTATCCTTAATTTTGTGGAGAGTTGCACCATTTTTGTTGCTTTTATAGTTTTTTTTTAATCTTTTGTGTTATGCTGTTCGTGACTGGAACCTCATACAATATTATCTTGCAGGATTCTAGCAAGTTTGCATTCTGGAACCTTGTGTATTTGGATCTACCAGACAGAGGTGGGTGAATAATTGATTTTCTTTATCTGTTTTCATATATTTTTCAATGAACACATTTATGAAATGGAATGGCAAAAGCGCATCTGGAAGATTATTATTTTTTCTTTCTGTATTCTGTGACGTTTCATAGTCTTCTCATAGACTTGTAGGCTATTTTGTGATTCATGGAATTCTAGTTTTAATCTTGCTTGATAATCCTCAGGTGATGGCAAAGTCCTTCAGGGTTACCCACTTACCAGGTATACATCTTTCTTTCTTCTGCTTCTTTAGTTATAATGTTTAGGTTTTATTCCTTTTTTTGGTTGTATGTACTATATAGTCTTGTCTAATTTGTTACTTACACTTTCTTATATTATGACTTTGCAGTTCGGTCAGCCAAGTTTATAGCACGAAAGCAATGGGTTGTGGCAGGAGCTGATGACAAGTATATCAGTGTATACAATTACAATACCATGAAAACGGTTAAAGTGTTTGAGGCTCATTCAGACTTCATTAGATGTGTGGCTGTTCATCCAACCCTTCCATATGTGCTGTCATCTTCTGATGATATGCTCATAAAGCTTTGGGACTGGGAAAAGAGTTGGGCTTGCACTCAGATATTCAAGGGACACTCGCACTATGTGATGCAAGTCACATTTAATCCAAAAGACACCAACACGTTTGCCAGTGCATCACTTGATGGTACCATAAAGGTGCTTTGCTGATATGGTCTTTGCTTTTAATTTGATTATTGCTTACGCTGCATAAGGCTCTGAAAGGTATTAGCTCATTCTCTGTTTACATGCGTGTTCATCTTCAGATTTGGAATCTTGGTTCCCCAGACCCAAATTTTACATTCGATGCCCATCAGAAAGGAGTAAACTGTGTAGATTATTTCACTGGTGGTGACAAGCCCTATTTGATTACCGGCTCTGATGATCACACTGCTAAGGTCTGCTTCATGTTCACTGCTTTGTTATATGAGACTTTTCTACTGGACATTATGTGCTTTCATGTTATTTACTAGTTGAATTTGGTGACTCAGGTCTGGGACTACCAAATAAAAAGTTGTGTCCAGACACTAGACGGACACACACACAACGTATCGGCAGTATGCTTCCATCCAGAGCTTCCAATTATAATCACAGGGTCCGAAGATGGCACCGTTCGCATCTGGCATGCAACTACGTACAGGTATTATAATATTCTAATGCTTCCTGTATGCCCTACCTAAGTCATTTTCTGGCTTCATTCTTGTGCACCTTTCCACCACTACCAGTTTCTTATATTGTCCTTGCGTTTGTTATCCAAATTTTCCTAATGTCTATGTTTTTTTCTTGCAGGCTAGAGAACACATTAAACTATGGCCTCGAGAGAGTATGGGCCATTGGTTACATTAAAAGTTCACGCCGGTAAATCTTTGGATTTTCCTCCCTTTTATTAAGAACTCATGCTTGTCAGACCTGTTATCCGGGAGTAGATATTCTCTACCAGTTGATAGTAAAACATTATTCATTGAACTTTTGCTTCAGGCTTTCAATTTTCTTGACACCCCTGTGGCTGTTTTGATTCTCCCTAACTTTGACAATTGTAATGATTAGTGTTCTTTGATAGCATGACTTGCTTTTTGTACTCCATTGAATTGTCCTGCAAAACCATTAACGTTGCTGTTTTCACTTCACAGGGTTGTGATCGGATATGATGAAGGAACCATCATGGTTAAGCTTGGACGAGAAATTCCTGTCGCTAGCATGGACAATACTGGAAAAATCATATCGACTAAGCATAATGACATTCACACTGCGAACATCAAAAGTATTGGTGCAGATTACGAGGTATATGACGTACTTGTAACTCTTATACTTTGCCAAATGATGCCCTATTTGTTTACTTGTCTGCCTGATGCTATTATCCTTTTCTTCTCTACCTTAGGTTACTGATGGAGAGAGCTTGCCCTTGGCTGTTAAAGAGTTGGGGACTTGTGATCTTTATCCACAAGTGAGTGTTACTACTCAGCACTTGTTCCAATGGTTTTGTGATGTTTTGGGAATTATATAGTATATTTGGGCAATATATTTCTCTTATTTCCGATCTTCATCGTCTCTCACTACGATTTCTTGTGTTGATTAGGATGATCCATTTGCTGACTGGAGTACTACTGAGGCCCCTTGGGAAATTGACATGGGCGAACTTCGTTTTTGCAAGCTATTGAACTCTGGAACATGCTGGGATGTGTAAGTTTTTATTTTGTACTATAAGATTTCATATTCTTGTAATACCACCCACTTATTATTCACTCTTCTCGTGCCTATGCAGGTATGAAGGAACTTATCGAACGAAGCAAAGCGTAGCAATCAAAGTCCTCAAGCCGAACTACATAAACAATGAAACAATCGCAAGGCTTTCTGAGCAGCTTGATCTGATGAGGTATGACACAATTTAAACTTTATTTTCCTTGTTGAATATACTTAATTACTGACATATTTAACTGGTGTTGTAGGAATCTTACACACCGCAACCTTGTTGACTTCGTTGGAGGGTGCATTCAAAAGCCAGTCCCATGTGTTGTGACTGGTAAGCGTTAATGTATGTTGCTGAATATATATACAAAATGTTCTCTAACTTGTTTCTTTCTTTTCATTTCAGAGCATGTTTCTGGAGGGACTCTTCAGACTCCTAGTTACGAGTTCTCGTGGTTAACCAAGTATTTCATTAGAGCTGCTCTTGATGCTGCAGAAGGAATGGAATATTTGCATGCAAATGGTGTTGTTCACGGGAACCTCAAGAATGAAAATCTTCTCTATGGCAAAGTAAGATTTGGTCTCTTGCTCGTTAACCAATAAATTTCTTTCTTGTCGCTTAGATTCTAAAACGTTGTTAACTTTTTGGAACAGGCTATTAAGGTTTGTGATTTCTGGGTTTCCAAAGTGAAGACTCAACCAGGGGATGCCACAGCTGAAAGAAAGGCTTACCGCTGGATGGCTCCAGAGGTATGAGTTTCATTCCTCAAATCTTGATTTAAGAGCATCAGGATTAGGGTATGTTTTTCTAGGCATGGGCATAAAATCCGGAACCCGAAATCCGAACTGAACCCGAACCGAAAAACCTGACTTGTTATCCGACCCGAAATGTAAAAATACCCGAACAAATCTTGTGGGGTGGTACAAAAAATATCCGAACCCGAAGTGTTATTAACTGAACCCGAATGGGTAATCCGAAAAATCCAAAATTAATAGTCAATGTAAATATTTTGAAATATATATATATAAGTATTTCAATTATTAAATTCAATATCCGTGGTAATATGATATATAATAATAAATATTAAATTTTTAATAAATGCTTTAAGTACACAATTAGTTATAAATAAGTATTTTATAATTTGTTCATTGAAATAACAAGTCTTCTCTCTATAAGTTAATACCTATTTTTTACATGTTTTTCATGCTTGATTTAATATTTTATTGTTATTTTATCAATTTTACATGTTATAGATTAATTTTTGTTTGCTTTAGATATTTTTCTTTATGTTTTGCTTCAAAATTTTTGTTTTTACTTCAGTTATATTCGAACCGAACCGATATAATCCAAACCCGTATGATATATGATTACTTTATGGGTTTTAGGATGCAATACAATTTTGAACCGAACCCGAAGTGTTATTATCCGAACCCGAACCATACTAATAAAATTTTAGTATGGGACCTAAAAGCGTAAACCCGAAAACCCAAAAAACCCGACCGAACGCCAACGGGTACCCGAACACCGAGACCTATGTTTTTCCGTTCACTTTTGCACATGGCAGACATGAGAAACACTCATTCAGTTAATTTATTTTCAACTCATCTCTATAGTTAAATTATTTTTTTTCTTTCTCTGAAATTTTTAGGTCCTTGAAGACGGACATTGCGATACGAAGTCTGACGTTTTCAGTTATGGGACTGCACTCTGGGAACTAATTTCTGGCAAAGTAAGATGGTTGCACTTGTAGTTATCTCTTACATGAAACTTAATTTGCATATATTAAGTGTTAAATTTTATTGTATTCAGCCCCTATACAATCTTGGTACTCCATTGGAGGTTGCTCTTGGGATTGTCAAACGGGTATGTCTCTCTTTTCAGAACATTCTATTTTCTTCTCCTCTATGCATACTTGGAGACTTATCATGAATTATTATTATATTTTTCTTCCAGGGGGGGGCATCCAATTCCAAACATGTTAAGCGAGGGTATGTACATGAACAAGGCGGTATGTCCAGAAAAGCTGAAGAAGCTTATTCGGAGGTGCTGGATACAGGAACCAGGTCAAAGACCCGCATTCTCTGAAATTGTAGAGACTCTTAAAGAAATTCAACAGGATGTAAGTTCCTTTTCTGTACTTTAAGCTTATGTAATTTTTTTAGTATAAATGTCTGAGCGTTTTGTGTTAAACAAAACTAGGGAGTGGCGGAGATCCTCAAGGAAAAGGAGGAATCTTGGGCTCAAGCTGCGATAGGTGAGTTCTTTTTATCTTTTTTTTTTTATTCCTGCAAGTTCTGTTCATGATGATACTCTATATTTTCAGTCCCGTATGTGCCTACCTTCAACAAGAAGATAGTTGTGATGCCTGATGCAAAGCATCAAGCCACAATAGTCTGGCTGAATGCTACTACAGGTACTGCAGAAAATTCACGAGATTTTGTGAGAGCTTTGGGTCTTCCACATGTGAAATGGATTTGCCCAGGAGTTAGCGTATTATGTAAGATAAGTTTCCCTCTCACGTTTTTAGATATAAATGAGTAGAATTTCATATTAGATACGTTGCTTAAGCAGGGTACCAATGGGATGATAATGATGCACTTTTAAAGGAGTCAGAACAATATATCGCAGAGCTTTTCAAAGATGAACCGGTGCATGGTAAGTTAGTGATATAGAGTATTTTATTTATGATGTGCGTTTTTTTTTTCTATCCAGTTAACTTATGTGTTTGTGTTCTTTTACAGTTTTGAAAGCTATATGTGGCATAGATCAGACTGCTTCAGGGATGGCGCTCTATTTTGCAACTCGTTGGGCTTTGGGCTTTCATCCAATAAAGCTAGGAGCAGTTCTTGGGTTCAATGGTCTACCGCCACATAGGTATATCATTCGATATTATGATCAGAAGATAGGTGAAAATTGTTCAAGTATCATCTGAGCTAAATATATTTTGGGAACGATGCAGGGAACTATTGGAAAGTATAGGCGCAATAGAAGGCTCTTCAGATCGAGCAGCATCACTGCATGTGAGAATTGGAAATCTTAGGAGTGAGTACACTTACTATTTACATACTATTTGATAGGAGTAAGTACACTTACTATTTCTGTGTCTTGTATCACAGAACCACCACTGCCGTTTCCTGATTTTAAGAAAGCAAAAAGTTATTTCGATTCTCTTCGGGATGCTGGATTTGTGGCTGCGACGTTTCGGGCATTGCATGAGTATATCATAGTTGTTATATTTATTATTATTTTTGTTTGTTCCTATGATTATTATTTTGGTTTTGTTTATGCAGTGAGACTGAGGTGGCCGAGGATGTCAAGTTTTACATAATGAACATCATTGAGAAAACCTTCAACTGAGGTATGATTCTCTTATCTGGTGAGTTGTTTATTACTAAGTTTGGTTTATGAATGAATAATGAGAAAATAAAATTATGCAGGAGACATTGAAGCTGCTATAGGCCGGTCTTGACTGTTTTGCATTTGCAACTTTATAGAACTCCCTCGTCCCTAGCATATATTTTCGTTGTGCCTCACTCTNTTGGAAAGTATAGGCGCAATAGAAGGCTCTTCAGATCGAGCAGCATCACTGCATGTGAGAATTGGAAATCTTAGGAGTGAGTACACTTACTATTTACATACTATTTGATAGGAGTAAGTACACTTACTATTTCTGTGTCTTGTATCACAGAACCACCACTGCCGTTTCCTGATTTTAAGAAAGCAAAAAGTTATTTCGATTCTCTTCGGGATGCTGGATTTGTGGCTGCGACGTTTCGGGCATTGCATGAGTATATCATAGTTGTTATATTTATTATTATTTTTGTTTGTTCCTATGATTATTATTTTGGTTTTGTTTATGCAGTGAGACTGAGGTGGCCGAGGATGTCAAGTTTTACATAATGAACATCATTGAGAAAACCTTCAACTGAGGTATGATTCTCTTATCTGGTGAGTTGTTTATTACTAAGTTTGGTTTATGAATGAATAATGAGAAAATAAAATTATGCAGGAGACATTGAAGCTGCTATAGGCCGGTCTTGACTGTTTTGCATTTGCAACTTTATAGAACTCCCTCGTCCCTAGCATATATTTTCGTTGTGCCTCACTCTCTCTTCTTTTTTGATGTTTTGGTTTTAAATTCTATGTCCAAAACAAAGCGAAAAACATTAATCATTACCAACTTTGGTGATGTTTCTTTTCTTTTTAAAATCTTAAACACAAAAAGCCTTCATACATGGAAAGTAATCAATCAAGATTTTTTGCATTCTACGCATAAATTAGTGCAATGTCTCTGCTCCTCCTAATTAGGGATGTTAACATATGGTAAAATAACTCAGCCCAGTCTAATCCACAAATAATCCAACCCAAATTATATCTAATCCACAAAAACTCAGAAACATTAAGGTTGAAATCCAAACCCATAAAATAACCCAGTAGGGTATAGATCTATTAATGAGTACCTAAGATACTATTGTATTTATTCTAAAAAATCATGTAAAATATTAATATTTTTTTGTATACATAATATAATTATATAACATTAAAAAAATAATTTAAATATCTACGCATATGTTTTAAAATCACAATCATTGTTAGAAAGTTTTCAATAAAGACTTGTTCAAATGTTAGACCAAGTCAAGTTTGTTAGAGTTTGTTTCGGATGAAGTTAGCTAGTTCCGTAAGTCTCGGGTTTCAGTTATTGTAAGCTTATATAAGCACTCTTTCACGTTCAATAAAGGTATCAGTTTGATTGCAATACACAAAACTCTGAGCTAAGTTTACATTTGGTATCAGAGCAAACAAAGTGATCAAAAGAAAGATGAGTGAGGATAAGACGCTTACGAAGATTCCACACTTCGATGGTCACTATGATCATTGGAGCGAGATGATGGAGAATCTGTTGAGAGCTAAGGGTTTGTGGAGCATGGTGGCTGAGGGATACTCCGAGCCAGCAGAAGGCGTTGAAGCTACTGCCGCTCAAAGGAAAGAAATGGAGGATCTCAAGATGAAGGATCATCAGGTGAAACACTACCTGTTTCAGGCGATTGACCGGACCGTGTTTGAGCAGATCTTGGATCGTCGGACATCCAAGGTGATTTGGGACTCAATGAAGAAGAAGTTCGGAGGCAATGAAAGGGTGAAACGGTCCCTCTTAAACACATTGAGAAGAGAGTTTGAGGTCTTAGCAATGAAACCAGACGAGAAGATTGATGCTTATTTTGGACGAGTGATGACGGTATCCAACAAGATGAGAAGCAATGGTGAGGACATGCCAGATTCAAAGATAGTAGAGAAAATTCTCAGGACATTGACGGATCAGTTCACATACGTGGTGATCTCTATTGAAGAATCAAAGGACACAAGAAATATGTCCATTGACGAGCTGCAAAGTTCTCTTGCGGTTCATGAGCAAAAGTTTAAGAGATCCACTTATGAAGAGGAGGATCAAGCACTCAACGTCAGAGGCAGAGGCAGAGGTTCTTATCGAGGAAGAGGCAGGGGACGTGGACGTGTCTTCAACAAAGCAGTGGTTGAGTGCTACAAGTGTCACAACTTGGGGCACTACCTGTATGAATGCCCAAACCAGAAACAAGAAGCTCACTACGCAGAGATGGAGGAAGAAGAGGTACTGCTCATGGCTTATGTTGAATTACAAGGAGCAAATGGAAGTGATGCGTGGTTTGTGGATTCTGGATGCTCAAACCACATGTGTGGAAATCGAAATATGTTCACTAGCTTGGACATCTCCTTCACTCACACTGTCAAGCTTGGGAACAACCATAAGTTAGAAGTATGTGGAAAGGGAGCGGTTAAGATCATACTGAAAGGTGTAAGCTATGTCATAACAGACGTGTATCATGTTCCTGAGCTAAGGAACAATCTGTTGAGTGTTGGCCAACTCCAAAAAAAAGGGTTAGATGTGTTGTTCAAAGGTGGAGATCAAAAGGTGTGCTGTATATTTCATCCCACAAGGGGGAAGATTGCTGAGTCCATCATGAGCACAAATCGCATGTATGTCTTGTTCACAGAGACATGTGTCAAAATGGAGAAAGAGGAGAAGTGCCTGCAAGTAGACAGCACAAGTAAAGCTGAGTTGTGGCACCAACGCTATGGCCACCTAAGTTACAAGAATCTACACGATCTATACAGCAAAGAGATGGTCACGGGTTTGCCCAAAGTAGGAGATATGAAGAAAACTTGTGAAGCATGCATGAAAGGGAAACAACATCGTGTGCCATTTCCTAAATCAAGCTCTTGGAGAGCAACTGAGAAGCTTCAACTTATCCACTCAGACTTGTGTGGCCCAATCACTCCAGCATCCAACACGCAAAAGAGGTATCTCATAACCTTCATTGACGATTTCTCAAGGAAAACGTGGATCTTCTTTGCTCTTGAGAAGTCGGAAGCGTTTCAGTGTTTCAAAACGTTCAAATCACTAGTTGAAAAGCACACCAGAATGTTTGTCAAATGCTTGAGGACAGACAGAGGAGGAGAGTACAATTCCACCGAGTTCAAAGACTACTGCAAGGAACATGGAATCAAAAGGCAACTGACTACCGCCTACACTCCCCAACAGAACGGGGTGGCCGAACGCAAGAACCGGTCTATCATGAACATGGTGAGAACCATACTGACTGAGAAGGAAGTTCCAAAATCATTCTGGCCAGAAGCAGTGCAATGGGCCAATCATGTTCTCAACCGATCACCTACAGTTGCTGTCAAAGACATGACGCCTGAAGAAGCTTGGAGTGATAGAAAACCAGATGTGGAGCATTTCAAAATCTTTGGCTGCATTGGTCATGTTCATGTTCCTGACCAAAAACGTACGAAGCTTGATGACAAAAGTATCAAATGTGTTTTGCTTGGTTTCAGTAGTGAATCCAAAGCTTATCGCATGTATGATCCAGTGGAAATGAAGATTCACACCAGCAGAGATGTAGTATTTGAAGAAACTGAGAAGTGGAAATGGAATGCCAACTGCCTTGGAGAACAAGTAGGAGAACTAGAATGGGAAAATGATGGAGGTGAGACAGAGGAACCTGAGGAAGAAGCTGTGGAAGAACATGAAGAAGAAGAGGGTAATTTAAATGAAAACGTTCAAGCAACAGAAGAGAGAGGAAGAAGAACCAGAAACCCACCAGCATGGACGGCTGATTACGTTTCAGGAGATGATCTCTCTGGTGGGGAAGATGAAGTAAATATGGNAGTATTTGAAGAAACTGAGAAGTGGAAATGGAATGCCAACTGCCTTGGAGAACAAGTAGGAGAACTAGAATGGGAAAATGATGGAGGTGAGACAGAGGAACCTGAGGAAGAAGCTGTGGAAGAACATGAAGAAGAAGAGGGTAATTTAAATGAAAACGTTCAAGCAACAGAAGAGAGAGGAAGAAGAACCAGAAACCCACCAGCATGGACGGCTGATTACGTTTCAGGAGATGATCTCTCTGGTGGGGAAGATGAAGTAAATATGGCAAAGGTTGATCTTGAGAACCTGGCCGTCATGATCATCTCAGATCCCACAAGTTTTCAAGAAGCAGCAAATCAGTCAAACTGGAGGCAAGCCATGGATGCAGAAATCAAATCCATTGAGAAGAATCAAACGTGGACCTTGTCTTCACTTCCTGCTGATGCAAAGGCGATTGGAGTAAAATGGTTGTACAAAACCAAACTCAACGAGCTAGGAGAAGTGGATAAATACAAAGCAAGACTAGTGGTGAAGGGATATGCACAAGAGTATGGAGTGGACTATACTGAAGTATTCGCCCCTGTAGCTCGGATGGACACAGTGAGGATGATTCTTGCGTTAGCTGCACAGAAGGGATGGGGAGTCTTTCAGCTGGACGTAAAGTCCGCTTTCTTACATGGAGAGTTGGAGGAAGACGTCTTTGTAGAGCAACCTCAGGGATATAAGGTAAAAGGCAAGGAGAACATGGTGTACAAGCTCCACAAAGCTCTTTATGGTCTGAAACAAGCACCAAGAGCTTGGTTCAGCCGTATAGAGACTTACTTCATCAAAGAAGGGTTCACGAACAGTCCCAGTGAGCAGACACTGTTTATCAAGCGAAGGGAAGGCAAGGTGTTGATTGTAAGTGTCTATGTTGATGATTTATTATTCACTGGGAATGATGATGAGTTGCTAGAAGAGTTCAAGTGTTCTATGAAAAAGGAGTTTGATATGACTGATCTGGGAAAGATGAGGTACTTTCTAGGAATTGAGGTGATGCAGAGAGATGATGGGATTTTTATTTGCCAAAAGAAATATGCAGCTGAAGTCATTGAGCGCTTTGGAATGAAAGACTACAATCCGGTGAGCAATCCTATAGTTCCTGGACAGAAGATTGGGAGAGATGGAGCTGGAGAGAAGGTCGACTCAACCTTGTTTAAACAAATGGTGGGAAGTTTGATGTACCTCACTGCAACACGTCCAGATTTAATATTTGTAGTAAGTCTCATCAGCCGTTTTATGGCATCACCAACTCAGATGCACTTCGCGGTGGTGAAAAGAATCTTGCGATATCTAAAAGGCACAATGGAGTATGGTATTTGGTACGAGAGAAGGGAAACGAGCAATCTCATAGCATACACAGATAGTGATTATGCAGGAGACATCGATGATAGCAGAAGCACCTCGGGATATGTCTTTCTGCTAAGTGGAGGAGCTGTGGCGTGGGCATCAAGAAAACAACCTATTGTTACGCTTTCAACAACGGAGGCGGAATATGTAGCAGCTGCAACATGCGCATGTCAAGCTGTGTGGATGAAGCGTATATTGGAGGAAGTTGGTCTGAAGCAAGCAGGGGAAATGGTGTTACTATGTGATAACACTTCTACGATCAAGCTATCAAAGAATGCTGTCATGCATGGAAGATCAAAGCACATAAGGGTACGTTATCATTTTCTGAGGGAACTTTCGAAGGAGGGCTTTGTCAAGCTGAACTATTGCAGTACAAAGGAACAACTTGCAGACATCATGACAAAGCCATTGAAGCTAGCCTCGTTTCAGAAGATCAGGGCGGCACTTGGAATCAAGATTATGAACTGAACCTTTTGCTTGCAAAAGAGTTTAGTTCAAGGGAGGGTTTGTTAGAAAGTTTTCAATAAAGACTTGTTCAAATGTTAGACCAAGTCAAGTTTGTTAGAGTTTGTTTCGGTTGAAGTTAGCTAGTTCCGTAAGTCTCGGGTTTCAGTTATTGTAAGCTTATATAAGCACTCTTTCACGTTCAATAAAGGTATCAGTTTGATTGCAATACACAAAACTCTGAGCTAAGTTTACAATCATTTTACGGGTTTGACGAGAAAATATAATTTTACGGTTTTGGCGGGAAAACCCGATTTTATGGTTTTGGCGAAAACCCAATTTTACAGTTTTGGCACGGAAACCTGATTTTACAGTTTTGGCGGGAAAACATGATTTTACGATATTGACGGAAAAACCTGATTTTACAGTTTTGGCAAAAAACCCGCTTTTACGGTTTTGGTGGGAAAACCCAATTTTACGGTTTTGGCGGGAAAACCCGATTTTATGATTTTGGCGAAAAACCCTGATTTTACGGTTTTGACAGGAAAAACTGATTTTACGGTTTTGGCAAGGAAACCTGATTTTACAGTTTTGGCGGAAAAAATGATTTTACAATTTTGACGGGAAAACTTGATTTTACGGTTTTGACGCAAAATCCTGATTTTACGGTTTTGGCGGAAAAACACGATTTTTGATTTTGGCGGGAAAACCTGATTTTGTGGTTTAGGCGGGAAAACTTGATTTTACAATTTTGGCGGGAAAACCCGATTTTACGGTTTTGGCGGGAAAATCCAATATTCCGGTTTTGGCGGGAAAACATAATTTTACGGTTTTGGCGAAAAAACTTGATTTTACGGTTTTGACGGAAAAACTTGATTTTACGGTTTTGGCAGGAAAACCTAATTTTATTATTTTGGCGAGAAAATTCAATTTTACGGTTTTGACGGAAAACACGATTTTATGATTTTGGCGGGAAACCTGATTTTGTGGTTGGACGAAAAAACTTGATTTTACGATTTTGACGGAAAAACTTGCTTTTATGGTTTTGGCGGAAAAACTTGATTTTACAGTTTTGGCGGGAAAAACTTGATTTTACAGTTTTGGCGGGAAAAACTTGATTTTACGGTTTTGACGGAAAAACTCGATTTTGCGATTTTAACTGGAAGACAAGATTTTATGCAAAAAAATATGATTAAACTTTAATAAAAAAAACAACATATAATAAATTTGTGAATAGTCATGGGTACCCAATTACCCTATTGGGTTTACCCAAATTAATATAAACTCTAAAATTATTAACCTATAATGAATCTAATTATTTATTGAAGGGTAAAAACCCAGCCAATTACTTACGGGTTTGGGTAAACCCATGAATAATTACCATGAATTACCCATGGTAACATCCCTACTCCTAATAATTAATACCTTGTTCTTTTTGAACATTGTCTACTGAAGTTGTTCAAGACATGTTGTAGTAGCAATGAGAAACAAAATGCAGAAACATATATAAATCTTAGTAGGAATGGGTGTGTTCGGATACTTATTTGGGTACGAATTGGGTTTTTCAGGGTTTCAGATCTCATCTATCTATACTATTATTTGCGAAATGATTTTCGCAACAGATCTCTTACGTTAAAAGTTGGATCGGTTAATATCATTTATATCCTTAATGAATAATATATATATTAGCCAAAAAAACAAATTTAACTTTTTATTAAATAAATGATTAAAATTAATAATAGTAATATTTATCCAAAATCTTAAGAAATATATTTTAAATAAAAAGATAATTCTTATATATTTTATTTTGTTATCTGAAAAATCATTTAATAAAAAATTTAAAATTAAAAAAAAAACAGAAAACACATAACTAAATATTAATCAAGTAAGATTATTAATTTTATATAAATTAAAAGAAAATAAACATATTTAAAATAAAAAAGTTAATTCTTATATATATTATGTTGTTATCCGAAAAATCAGTTAATAAAACAATTAAAAATTAGAAAAACAAAAAAACACCTAACTAAATATTAATCAAGTAAAATTATTAATTTTATATAAATTAAAAAAAAATATTGAGTAATTTCTAAAATTTATTTATTAAAATGAATATAATAAAAGAAAATTTCAAAATATATTATAATACATAAAATTTTTTAATTAAAAACATAAATAATAATTTATATTATAATATTTTAATTAATAATACAAGCATTAATAAATAATTATAAAAAAAAATTACCCGCATGCGGACGAAACACCTAGTTCTAATAAATTTGCAAATACATATCAGTTAGAATATAATATATCCGTTTTGTATCACATATCTTAGAGTTCATAAAGTAACCATATATCATTCGGATTCTGGTGTTTCTGGATCGGATCGGGTTATTTAAACAAGATTAAAAAGTATTGAATACATATAAAATTCAAAAAACATAGCAACACTCGATTTATAACACTAAAAATACTTAACAATGATGATAATCCAAAAGGGACTCAAAAAAAAAAACGTAACCAGTGTAGTATGTATATCGTATGCATAACTATAATTCTATATGTTCGGTTTAGTTTGGGTTAAGCTTCGATTATCAGGTTAAACCGAACGAAACCCAGTATTTGAAGTATCACAATATGAAACCCGATCAGGTTATTTGCTGGATCCGAAACCGATACAATACCTTTATTTCATCTCGGTTCGGGTTGTGTTCCATGCCTAATTCTTAGATTGAACAGTGAACACAAAACTCTTATGATAAGATAAAAACTATAGGTCAAAAGAATCCAAAATATTATAGAAAAGAAAATGGTTACAAGGACATAGTATTTTCGACATGATCATGAATGGCAAATACTTCAACACAATACCTATGCTTCTTGGGTTTATAGCGAACACCACCTTCGATATGAACTCTTCTAAAGCTGTTTTGGTTCATGTCATAGTAGTAAACATACAAAGACTTATCAAAGAAATACTTACATTGAGTTGCATAAATCTCTCCAGCAGGGGTGACACCAGAGAAGGTATCCACATCAGCTCCTAACCACATCACTGGGTAGTTTGGCAAGCAAAGGATTGTTCTCGACCATTCTTGTTTCTCGGCATCATCCATAATCCAGATACTTGTGTCTCTGGAGTTACAAATGATGCATCCCAACTTACCTAGGCGATTCACTAGACGCTGATGATACAAAGGTGCCAAAAATGCTTCTGGAAGCAAGACGCGATCAAATCTTTCGGACCTAATGTTGAAACTCAGCAACATAGTTGCACCACCTTGTCTGCTTGCGTTGTAGTAGATAGTCCCGTCGATGCATACACTGTAATCATCTGGACATGATTCTTCATCAATGCCTTTGACTATCCTCCAAGATTGCTGCTCACGACGTCCCAATGTGAAAACATGATAAGTTTGTTTCCGCTCGTCACAGTTGACAACAATGGACAAGACTTTGTATTGATTCGTGATAGGGTCGTAGCCAAAGAAGCAGGAACTCAATCCGGACCGTGTTGTCGGGGGGGTTTGGATCTCAGGTAATGGAAAAAGTTGCCTGGTGGTAGGGTTGTATATGGTAACCAAATGAGATTCTGAAGAAGAGCAACATATCAAGCCTCGGGAGTATTGATAGTGGAACGTGCAGGGATGGCTTGGTCGAGGGATAGTTACAACATGGTCGGTGGTCGGAGAGAAAACAGGGGAAACAGTGAAGAACGTTTCAGGCACACTATGGTGGAAGATAAAGATGGGAAGCTTCAGGGGAGGATGACTACTAAGAGAGCGAGTCACTATAGACTCGATGAAGTCTCTGCGGCTGTTGATAATGTTTAACCATTCCTTGGAGACGCTTCTGAACCTCACAAGCGACTTTGACGGCAGTTTCTTCAGTATCTCCACTATTATATCCAAAGAAAGACAAAAATCTCCTCGTCCCATTCGTGTCCTTTTGCAAACACTTAACATGGGAGAAGACCGAAGATCTAGGAAACACAAGAAAAAAAATAAGTTTGAAGAAACGAAAGGGCGAAGATAATATATATATCTCTATATTTTGTAGGGTTTAACATGCTATTATTACTATTATGTCCCTGTGGTTGAAAGATGGAAAATAAAAAGACACGAACCAAGTACACTTTGGAGCTCAATCTAATGTTAGATTTGAACAAAAAAAGGAAAATAAGTATCCGAAAGAAAAGCACAAAATTTTTGGAAAATCCTAATGATTCCTTTTTTTTTTTTCCAAGCTTTCATAATCCAAAACCAGATCCAGGTCTAAAACTTCAGCACTCCAGATCTAAATCTAAATCTAAATTAAAAGGAGCCTATGAGAGAGTGTTAGCACCACTCAGCAAAACGGCAGCACAGCACCACTGGGCCCAAGAGATATCAAGCCCGAGAGCTCAACGAGGCCCATGTGGATCCAACGGTCTTCTGCTGTACCTGCAAAAGAAGACAAACTCTCATCAATGGAAGCACAGAAGACTCGTACGGATTCAGCAAAAGGAATCAAGTTGGCAAATCGTTTTGAAGCCCTTGATTACTCAACACTCTCAGGATCTTGACACATGGATTACTGTTAGGGTTTTAGCTTTGGCTGTATAAATAAGAATGTAAGAACAAATGTAAACAGTAGTGAAGAAGAATGTTAAGAAGATTTACCTAAAGCTTCTCTCTTTCTATATGGTATCAGAGCCATGGATAATCTATCTGTGGTTCATCTTTCAGTCCCCACTTTGAGCATCTCTAACTGTGTCACAGTCACTCTAACTGAGAAGAACTATGTTCTATGGAAATCTCAGTTTGAATCCTTCCTCTCAGCACAAAGACTCTTGAGCTTTGTCACTGGCGAACTTCCCTCACCACCGGAGTTCCTTACCGTTCCAGGCATCAACAACACCAGCACTCAAACATCAAATCCAGACCACCAAACCTGGAAACAAATCGACCAAGTCATCAAATCCTGGCTTTTAGGCTCTTTCTCTGAAGATTTGCTCAGCCTTACCGTCGACTGCAACACGTCTCGTGACGTTTGGCTCACTCTCGCGAAGCACTTCACAAGAGTTTCCTCCTCACGCTTGTTTGAGCTGCAGAGAAAACTCCAAACCATATCAAAAGGAGCCAAAGCCATGACAGACTACCTCAAAGACATCAAAAATATATGTGACCAACTTGCTTCAGTTGGGAATCCAGTGGATGAGAGGATGAAAATCTTCGCAGCACTTCACGGCCTTGGCAGAGAATACGAACCCATAAAGACAAGCGTAGAAGGATCCATAGACACTCTGCCTCCTCCTACCTTCGAAGACATCGTTCCTAAGCTTGTCGGCTACGACGACAGGCTTCAAGCTTACAACGATGTTAGTATCTCACCACATTTGGCCTTCAACCTCAACAGATCCACAACATCTCCTCCGTACTACCATAATAACTATCGTGGCAGAGGAAACAATCGCTATAATAACAGAGGAAGAGGTTACTCTACACGAGGTCGCGGATTCCCACAACAAATATCTTCCGCTAACTCTTCTGCAGACTTTGGATCCAGTGTGGTGTGCCAGATATGTGGAAAAACCGGTCATCCAGCCATCAGATGTTGGCATCGCTTCAACAACAGCTACCAATACGAT
Source organism: Sinapis alba (assembly GCA_012274485.2). Taxonomy (NCBI): domain Eukaryota; kingdom Viridiplantae; phylum Streptophyta; class Magnoliopsida; order Brassicales; family Brassicaceae; genus Sinapis; species Sinapis alba. Next base: position 15,616 of record MU107671.1, on the reverse strand, counting down.
GATGTTCCGGCTGTTCTTGCTGCAATGCGAATCACTGATGTCACCTCAGAGCAGTCAAAGCACGACTGGTATGCGGACTCAGGAGCTACATCTCACGTTACCAGCTCACCCCTTCATCTCAGTCACTCACAACCTTACACTGGAAGTGACACAATCATGGTAGGTAACGGTGAGTTTCTTCCCATCACTCACACTGGCAGCACTAGCATAGCTTCAACATCAGGTAAGATACCTCTAAATGATGTTCTTGTTTGCCCGGATATTGCTAAATCTCTCATGTCTGTGTCCAAGCTTACAAAAGACTATCCATGTTCCTTTGAATTTGATTGTGATGGTGTTCGGTTGAATGATAAGGCAACAAGGAAGCTACTAGTCCCAGGCAGCAACTCTGAGGGTCTCTACAAGGTTCAGGATTCCGGTTCACAGGCCTTCTTCTCTTCTCGTCAGTGCTCTGCCTCAGATGAAGTGTGGCATATGCGTCTTGGACATCCTCAACCTCAAGTTCTAAAGCTGCTTGCTGCAAACAAAGCTATTACTATTAGTAGATCATCAAATAAACTCTGTGAGTCATGTCGACTTGCAAAGAGTACTAGACTTCCTTTCTATGATTCTACTTTTGTTGCTAAGAAACCCCTTGAAAGAGTACACTGTGATCTCTGGGGTCCCTCACCTATTGTATCTTTTCAAGGATTTCGGTACTACGCAGTTTTTATTGATCACTACTCAAGATTCTGTTGGTTCTACCCTCTCAAGCTTAAATCAGAGTTCTTTGCCATTTTCCAACTATTCCAGAAAATTGTTGAAAATCAATTAAGCTGCAAAATCACCTCTTTTCAATGCGATGGAGGTGGGGAATTTGTTAATAAAGCTCTTCAAACTCACCTTCAAGAACATGGGATCCGGCAACTCATCTCCTGCCCTCATACTCCCCAGCAAAACGGTCTTGCTGAAAGGAAACACAGACATTTGGTGGAGCTTGGTCTGTCCTTGATGTTTCAGAGCAAAATGCCTCAGCAATACTGGGTTGAAGCCTTTGCAACAGCGCATTTTCTGACCAACCTCCTGCCTACATCAACATTGTCTGATCAAATGTCTCCTTATGAGAAACTTTTTGGTAAAAGACCAGACTATACCTCGCTAAGGACATTCGGCTGTGCTTGCTTTCCCACACTTCGGGACTACGCTGCTCACAAATTCGATCCACGATCGCTCAAGTGTGTCTTCTTGGGCTACAGTGCCACACATAAAGGTTATCGTTGTTTATACCCTCCTACAGGACGCGTTTACATAAACAGGCACGTAATCTTTGATGAAAGCTCTTTTCCGTATGAAAGCATGTATAGTCACCTTCATCCCACAGGAAAAACACCGCTGTATCATGCCTGGCAGCAAGGTTTTCAGACTGTTGAAGCTTCCCCCTTTCAGCCTCAAGTGTCTCAGCGAGTTCCATTCCGACCTTCACCTCCAACAGCTGTGCCTCAATCAGTTGTTCCGGCTTCACCAGCTTCATCTTCTGAGACTACATCAGCTGAGTCAAGCCTTCCTCGGCTTCTCCCTCCTGTCCCAGTAGTAACTCCTCTTGTCTCTCCACCTGAGTCCTCCAATGCATCTTCTGCTCCTACCTTTGAAAGTCCTGCAGTTTCCGCTCCGGTCGTACCTATCAGGTCAATTCCAGTCAATGATCATCCTATGATTACACGGGGAAAACAAGGCATAGTGAAACCTAATCCACGCTACGTACTGATGACAAAAAGGGTGGCATTTCCCATCCCCACTACTGTGACTGCAGCGCTCAAAGATGCAGGATGGACAGACGCAATGGCAGAAGAAATGCAGAACTGTAAGGAAACTAAAACTTTTACTTTAGTTCCAAGATTGCCTAATATGAATGTTCTTGGCAGTAGATGGGTTTTTCGCTCTAAGCTTAATGCAGATGGTACCTTAAACAAGAAGAGAGCTCGGGTTGTCGCAAAGGGAAATCACCAAGAGGAAGGAATAGATTATCTTGAAACCTACAGCCCCGTTGTTCGCACAGCTACGGTTCGCCTTGTACTTCATCTTGCCACTATCATGAACTGGAATCTTAAACAGATGGATGTCCAAAACGCCTTCCTCCACGGTGATCTAACGGAGACTGTCTATATGACACAACCCGCAGGCTTTGTGAACAAAGATCACCCTGATTATGTATGGCATCTTCACAAGTCTCTCTACGGATTAAAACAATCTCCGCGTGCTTGGTTCGACAAATTCAGCTCTTATCTCCTGGAATTTGGCTTTGTTTGCAGTTACAAAGACCCATCTCTCTTCATCTACTCACAAGGAAAGGATGTTATCCTGTTACTGCTCTATGTTGACGACATGGTCATAACTGGAAACGACTCAGATACTATGGCAAAGTTCCTCACAGACATCAAAACCCGTTTTCGCATGAAGGACATGGGACAGTTACATTACTTCCTAGGCATACAAGCTCACTTCCATCACGAGGGACTGTTCCTCTCTCAGCAATCGTACGCAGAGGATCTTCTCGCAGTCGCCTCAATGCAGGACTGCACACCCATGCCTACTCCCCTCCCTACCCAGCCTAACAGAGTTTCAGATCAAGAGGAAGCCTTTAGCAATCCTACTTTCTTTCGCAGTATTGCAGGAAAGTTGCAATATCTCACGCTGACTAGGCCGGACATTCAATTCGCAGTAAATTACGTCTGTCAAAAGATGCACAAGCCATCTGTATCAGATTTCCAACTCCTCAAACGAATACTGCGATATGTCAAAGGAACCTTAACAATGGGAATTACCTTCAACAAATCCACAGACTCAATCCTTCGAGCTTACAGCGATAGCGACTGGAGCGGTTGCAAGGAGACAAGTCGATCCACTGGTGGTTACTGCACCTTCCTGGGAAACAACTTAATCTCATGGTCGTCTCGCAAACAACCAACCATATCGAAGAGCTCAACCGAGGCAGAGTATCGATCTCTCTCTGACACCGCTTCGGAGATTACTTGGATCAGCCACATTCTCCGCGAACTAGGTGTTCCTCTCCCTGTCACTCCGGAGCTCTACTGCGACAACCTATCGGCAGTTCTGCTCTCAGCAAATCCGACCTTTCACTCCAAAACCAAGCATTTCACGCGTGATCATCACTATGTGCGCGAAAGAGTGGCTCTAGGATCGCTTCTAGTAAAACACATCCCTGGTCAGCAACAAATCGCAGATATCTTCACGAAGTCCTTGCCGGTTTCTGCATTTCAAAGGCTCCGCTCCAAACTCGGTGTCGCCGTTCCACCTCCACCGAGTTTGCGGGGGACTGTTAGCACCACTCAGCAAAACGGCAGCACAGCACCACTGGGCCCAAGAGATATCAAGCCCGAGAGCTCAACGAGGCCCATGTGGATCCAACGGTCTTCTGCTGTACCTGCAAAAGAAGACAAACTCTCATCAATGGAAGCACAGAAGACTCGTACGGATTCAGCAAAAGGAATCAAGTTGGCAAATCGTTTTGAAGCCCTTGATTACTCAACACTCTCAGGATCTTGACACATGGATTACTGTTAGGGTTTTAGCTTTGGCTGTATAAATAAGAATGTAAGAACAAATGTAAACAGTAGTGAAGAAGAATGTTAAGAAGATTTACCTAAAGCTTCTCTCTTTCTATAGAAAGGTAGGTTTTGCATATTGAATATTTTGTAATTTACCTTAGAGAAAAGTAATGAAAAGGCAAATATATATATATATATATGACAACAAGGATCTATACTATTAAAACCACAGATTAAAACCCAAAAAGAAATGAAAATAAAAATGTTCAAGTGGAAATGGAAACGAACAAGAGTTGTCTCCTAAAATATTCCGTAACTTTTAACTTTTACGTATAACCCAAATAGTCACCATATTCAGATCGTGCCTATTTTTTTTTGTAACGTTATTTAGTATCTTAAATAATATAGGTATTTTCTGATATAAGTACTACCTTTGATATATTATATGATTTAATAGGCAGATAGCAAAAGAAAATATACTATTTTTTCTGGCGAAACAAACAGTCGATCGTCTACGACTCTCCATCAAGATTGTGTTTTTTTTCATAATGAAAACACACATATTGATGCTTGCGTCCTGAAAGTGATAACTCAAGTCTTGTTACAGGATAATAATAACTATTTTTATTTTATTTTTGGATTTAAACACACATAAGTGAAGTCAAAGAGACAATATGATACAGCAGATGAAGCTCTGTTTTCATCACGGAGAATGCTGCCAAGAAGCAAGACTGTGCGCCTAAGGCCATGTGTTTGTGTTTTTGATGATCACTGAAGACTCTCGTCTTAAAGATGTACCAAGAGATGTGTAGTTAGTAGTATTGTTGAATCCTCTTGAAAGCTTTCTGTTCAAAGGACTTGCAGTGATGTATCCACCATTGATGCTTCGGTTCGAGATACGGCGATTGCTACTACTTGGCCTTGCCACATAAAAGCTATCTTGCTGGGCTACAGGTGGTGGAATGATCTTCTTCTTTTCCTGCATTTGTAGAATCAGTTTATAATCAAGCAGGTTCAAGCAAAGACATGCTCACAGATTTGTGAAAGAACAAACCCGGAGTCTTAGCTTCTCCACCTCCTTTTCCTGCCTCAGATTATTGTATTCTTGTAACATTGCAACCAGAGGTTCCTGAAAGCAGCCACAAGTGAGTATTAATGTCGACTTCAGAGTTACCTATTGTTGATTCATACACAGGCATAAGGTTTGTGTCACCTCATTGTACAAGAAGACCTTCTGTCTTTCTGCTTCCCAGCTCTTAGTCTTCACCAATATTGACTCCACTAATCCTAGTGTCAACATCATAGTATGGTCAGTGTAACTTTAAGAAGAAGATGCATGTTCATGTTCATTTGTATTGTTTATAGAAATGGGTCTTCGCCTATGCACTAATCTTCTAATCCTCTATAAAGAGCCTAATTACTGCCTAGCGATTTCTTGAACACTGATTTATATTACCTGTGATTTTGCTGACTTCTTTGCGTGCCCGTTCGGCTCGCCTTAGGTTTCGATGAGCATTTCTACTCACTGAGTATCGGTTCTCATCCTGTGACATCACAAGAGTTTTTACATGAGTTAGTAGAATACAGAGATGAAATGCAGCTGTTGTCATATAAGAGTATAGCCAAAAACCTGGTCATATTCTTCTAGCCAGCGCTCTTCATCTCGTGCTAACATCCACCTATCCACTTTTTCAATTATCCCTTTTCTACTTGCTGCTTCTTCCTTTGCTCTCTCTATCTTCTCATCCATTGCGGTAAGAAGGTCGACGTGGTCAATTTCACCTTCAATACAGATCAGTGTTAAAACTCTGCAATGAATATATTGAAGACACGCAGCAGTTGCAGAAGGTTACAGTTAGTCTCACCAGAGTCTACTAGGTTTATTATATCTCCCACTTCTGTTGATGGAGTCTCCATATGTGATATGTTGCATGTAGTCTCTAGTTCCTTTTGCTTCTTGAGGAAAAGTTCTTTGGTTTTGCTTGCTTTCAGTTGATCTAGTCTCTTCACTTCAGCCTCAGCCTTTTGCACGAAAGTAAAAGGTAATTAAGTTACATCATCTGTATCAAACCTTTGTATATATACTTACCTGCTGGATTATGCCAGAGGTAATGCTGCCAGGAGCACACACGTCTGATGGTTCGAATGACAGTAACTCAATGACGTGAGCAAACTTGTGACGATCTTCATAAGATGCATCCATTAGATTCCACAGGTTTGATAAAGCTTTACCAAGATGGTGAATCTGCCATTAGGAATATGTTCATAGAGGTGTGAGTCTCTTAACTCGATTTATGTGTTTAATGTATATATTGTCAAGCTATTTTCTTAGCTTCACCTTTTCAAGGCGCTTCTGCTTTTCTTCTTCAAGAGACACAACAGTGCCATTAAGCTTTTTTAAGATATCATTACTAATGTTTTTGGATATTCCATAAAGGTCATTGAGGCTTGGATGAATCTTTGTTATGATCATAGATGCTTCTGTTTCCATGGTTGCTGATAGGTCTCGAATGGCGCATATATATATTTCAACCTTCTGCAGTCTTTCATTCTTGTTGTCACAAAAACAATATAAGTCAGAACAGTCTTATATAGTTAAAGGCAATGCATCCCACAAATCATTGTGTTCCCAAATTAGTATTACCTTCTCATCATGGAGTCTATGGAGTTCATTCTGATACTCCTCAAGTTTCTTTATAGAAAGATCATTGTCGTCTATGGTTATATTTGTAGATGACTCTTCATATGTTGATCTTCCTGCTATTTCTGCTGAAATCTTCTGAATCTCCCCTTTGACAGATCTGACCTGCTTCACTCTCTCGTCTTTTCTAAACCTCATCTCACGAAGTGCAGGGGCAATAGCATCCAGCTGCTCCCTTAGTGTTCCTTCCTTTTTCTCAGGCTGTATATAAAGAATAACAACAACATAAGTTATGTGAAAAATGTTGCCTAGATAGTCTTGGCTTTGTTTTTAGAATATGAAGATAGATTTACCCTTCCAGGTACTGATCTTTCACCGAGGCACAAAAGAAGATGGGTGAGTTCAGCTTCAGATTCCGCCAGCTCTTGATGTAGACGAGACCTAGAAATATTGGCATGGTCAACTTTTCTACGGTAAGCCTCTACACATTCCTGCTCAATATCGAGTAACACTTTCTCTCTCTCAAACTTATCTTCTCCAACTTCATCCCATATCATCTGTGTACAAATCAGTGAGCATCCTTAAGTCACATTAATACTCTTTTTAACTACATGAACCATTTTACTTGAAAAGAAAAAAAAAACATATGTAATGAAAGAAACTTGCCTGTAACTCTTTGAGCAAATATCCACAGGACATATCTAACAATGAGGAGCTTCTCATGCCTATAGGTGTCTGAAGGGAACCCATCTTCTGATGGATGATGAATTCTCCAACGCTGGGATTGATCAGGTATGAGCTTTGTGGTATTGGTGGTGCTGGTTTTGCTTTGAAGACAAGAGTGAAAGTGACACATATTCTGCTATAGAGACTTCTTGTTTAAGTGATTGCTCTTCCGCATCTCCCTCCTCTTCTCTGATTCTTCAGTTTATGTCTCTTTCTTTTTCTCAACTTATTTTTTCATTTTTTATCTAAATTTGGTAAAGTTTAGAGGTCGCTTTAGTGATGCGTTTGTTTCTTCTATATGAAAAGCCAGAGAGATATGTTTTTGTTTATATGACAGTAACGTGATTCCTAAGCAAGCTCTGGTGGTTTCTAACCTTTTGCTTATTAAATCGAAATCTCTGTTGATTTCTTCACCATGTGGGCTCTTACAAATGAGCTTTGCCTTTCTTAATGGATTAGGTAAAGTTTTGTGGTTATCAATTTCATGTGATTTTTCTCATATGATTAATTCAGTTTCCTTTGTATATGTCTGTTTAATAAGTTGCTTTCTTTCAGTTCTTTTAATAAATAAAAACAGACTAAATCTACATGATAAAACCATATTGATCTCTAAACGTCCTAGATGAACCTGTCCTTGCAGTTTTTCTGTTGTGGAAGACCATTTTCAAATTATATTTTCTTTAAAGCGTTACTCGTGGACAATTATACTTTATACTAGTTTATAATGACTTGTTTTGTACGTCTCTAAATAAAATTCGTAGAGGAGACCCTCAACTAACTAACCAATATAGTATAATATTCACTCAGAGGGACGACTTAACAAAAATTCAAAGGATTCTAAGCTTCTACACTAGTCCCATGACTCAAAGGCCAAAACTGTTATAGTAATTCTAAGAGATACGAAGTGGAAAGTGAATTTTAAGCGTTTCGATCTATGCTTTTATTTTAAATTAAACATTTTAAAGATACAAGTCATTGACTAACGATGATTCAATAACATTTGAATGATTCAATAACATTTGAATGATTCAATAACATTTGAATGATTCAATAACATTTGAATGATTGAAGATCATAAACTTCTGTGATACTCTATATAAAAACAAAATTTTAAATTTTAAATTTTGAATAACACTCTTTATAAAACCGATGGAATATTAGTTTGATCAACATTTTATCTAAAAGAATTGATCAACTATGATTTGATTCTCAGCAATACAAATGGGTGAAATGAATACTCTTCTATAAATTGATTTTTATATATAATAATACACTGGTTTGATTTTTCTTTTTTAATTAACTAGTTTGATTTCCTTTTTGGTTTGTAAACATGTACTTTTATTACTCCCTCCGTTTCATATTACTTGTCATTCTAGGTTTATTCACACATATTAAGAAAACATATGATTTTGTATATTTCCAAAATAAAAATACAATTACCTATACACCTAACCATATTTTAACCAATAGAAAAATAAAAACACAATTACCTATGAATCTTATTAATGAATTTTGCATTGAAACTCTAAAACGACACTTATTTTGAAACGAAAATTTTATCCTACAATGACAAATAATATGAAACGGTGGGAGTAGTTGATAACTCATTTTTCTTTCTAAAGAAATAAGGAAACGACAATTTTAGCTTTTAAGTTTTGAATATTATTTTGGAAGATATCCCAAAACTGAAAAAATTATAATCACTACAAGTTTTGGCATCTTAAAAAGAAGAATAGTTTGAAAATAGCGAACATGGTTGACAACAAATAATTTGTAAATAAATATGAGAAAGAAATTAATAAAGGAGATTTCAAGAATATTAATGAAGAGTTATTGTTGTAATTTAGGATCTTTAATATAGATCTAAATAGCCGACATATGCATGTATTGTCAGCGCGTGTCGGCCGTCGAAGTCGGCAAACCCCCTCAACCTCTCCCTCCAGTACAATTCAAACATCTGTTTTATTCTATATTATTTGATTTAAGTAACATTAACCATATCTAGTGTTTTTCTTAATAAAAAAAAAAACATGAACCATATCGAACTTTAATTAATTAATTAGCCAACTCTTTATTAGTTAGAATTATATCTGTATTTCATAAATATTGTACGAATTTCTGTAGTTTTTAGTGACTCCCATAACTCAAATACAGATTCAAAAAGTACAAATATGCAGTTTTTTCAAACAACTGGAAAATTCTAAGATCCAATCTTTAAACTGTTTTTATAATCGAATTTCAAACTACAATCAATACACAAAGCTTACATATACTTAAAATTTGACAAATTTTAACAATCAGATCTTAAGAATCATACTATTAGGTAGATGACATATTCAACCAAATTCTAACTAATCCTTGTTACCAGCATTTAAGAAAAATAAAAGCAGATCATTTATATCTCCCTATATATTAAATGAGAAGTCAATTAAGTGATTTTTGCTGACGTGTCGCTCATATGAGAGCTTTCCAATTAATTGTTATAATTTGATTGGTTGATGGTTTTAAATTTTTTATTTATTTAATCAAAAAATTTAAAAGGAAACTAACCCTAGAATTACTTAATCTAATATATGTTTCCAAACATACAATTAAACATCTTAAATATAGATCAATTAATATAATTTATTTATAGAAATAATTAAATTTCATAGATTATATTATATAAATTGATAATATATATTTAAATACATATATACTATATAAACAATTATAAAAATGGTTTTTAATATATTTATATTAGAGTTGCTCAAAATAAAATATTTATATTAGTATACATTAAATCATAGATTCTAGAAAACTAATTAATGTAAACTTAATAATATTAATTAAACTCACTCATTCACTCTCTCTCTCTACATATATATATAGCTATGATTATAATAAAATTAGCATGCTTATTTTGAATAGTAAAAAAATAAAAGAGACAATAAATAAAAAACAGGAGGGAAGAATAATAAAATATGTTTGTTGTGTTCTTGGTTATTTTATATTTTATGTATTAAATTTTATATATTTGTCGAAATGCATATATTTTTTGTGTTACTATAAATGTGAACTAATTAGTTTTATGTATTTTAAAAATATTGTGATAAATTAAGTAAGAAAGATCAATAAAAATGACGTATTCTACAATTGTTAAAGTCAAATAATAACATTTTGTTAATAAAAATGACGTGTTCTACATGTTCTACAATTTGTTAATATATAGGAAGATATATGCCTAAAATAACAACATTTCATTATTTATATTAAAATTATTTTTTTTTTATTAATTAATCAGATTTAATTAAAATAGGTACATTTAAAAAGAAGAAATGATTTGTTTAGCCCATTTAAATTTTATGTTAAATACTAAATAAAAGATGAGTGAGAAAGTTTGATTTATGATTTGATAAAATTACGAGAGAAATTACTTAGACTACCATTTTCCTAATATATTTTCATGTTTACATTAACCAAATTTATCCTTGATTTTAAAGAGATAAATCATACTATATATTAATTGAGAAGTCATTTAAGTGATTTTTTCTTATATATTGTTAATATGTTAATTTTTTTAAAAAAGTTATAATTTGGTTGGTTGTTGACGTTATTTAAACTAGGTTTTTGTTGAAATTATGTGATAAATAATATACACAAATTGGTTGTTAATAAATAATTAAATCACCTAAAATCATGGAAAACTTTTTTAATATAATAATAAATAAGATAATATTAAATATTTATGTACATGAAATATCGTAATTATCATATTTTAAAAACTGATTATTATTAAAATATATAAATATTGGTAAAAATATTTATGAGAAAAATTGACTAAGCCTAAAATTATGGAGAGTTTGACAACTCATTAAATTCACTTCTTAGATAACAATATAGATGACTAAGGGCATCTCCAACCCTACTCCATTTTCAACTCCAAACATGATTATGGAGTAAAATTTTCTCCAACCCTACTCCATTTTCAACTTCAAAATGGAGTAATGGCTAGGGTTACTCCATTTATGGAGTAATCTTACATATTACTCCATTTTGGAGTTGAACTTTTTTTATTTATAAAATGGTCCTTTGAATTTTTAATATTTTTATTTTAACTTAAATAATGTTTAAAATGATACAATAACATGAAATAAGTAGTATATTCCACAAAGGATTATTTAATAAATTTACATAACATAATTTATATTAAAAAAAAATATTGTAAACATAAATAATTGGGGTTAGTTTGTAAATTTTTATAAGTATAAGGTATTATTTACAATTATTAATAAAATAAAAATAGAATAATTTAAAAATAATATTTTTAGAGTGTAAAATGGAGTAATACATTGGAGTAAAACTTAACTCCATTTTAGTGTTGCACCAATTTGGAGTAAAAAATGCAGTAATACATTGGAGATGCTCTAAGGTTTACATTGTTAAACTATTTTAAATCTCACAAGTCTTATAAAAATATATATTAAAAATTTTGAATACCCAACTATTTAAAATTAATTAAAAATTAAAGTTCTAATTATTATTCAAAAATTATAACAATGTAACCATAATATATATTTTTCATATAATATACTTACCCGCAAAATTGCGGGCAAACACCTAGTATGTTTTATTTTTATTAGCTGCCACATCTAATAATCAGAAGATAGATATATGCGTATTTTTAGTATAATAGCATTATCAGTGGAAACTATTTCAACCAAAATATATCAAATGTATACATAAATATTTATATTTTAGAATGGATATCTCCAAATCATGAAAGACCCATTTGAAAAATATATTTGAAATTTTGTAAAATGTTTCTTTTTATTATTTTGAAATATATATATATATATATATATATATTATAATATAACTATTTATGTATGTATATATATATATATATGAGCGTTTTTTTAAGATATCTTTCAGTAAATATATTCTTAGAGTTTTATAGTATTTTATAGTAACAATAGAAAAGGAGAGAGAGAAGAATAAGAAGTTTTCATTTGAAAATATATATTTTGTAAAAGCTCGCTAACCACTTGTCAAGATATAAACGGTTTAATTTTAATTATTGAATACAATATATAAAAATAAAATAATTTTATAGTTGAGGAAACCATTTAAGGATATTTAAATGTTGGACGTGGTATGAAACCGTTTTGAAATAAAGTGTGTTTAATTACAATATGAATGTCGGTGAAAATGGACTTCTCATTGAGTTGACCATACTGTAGTTCGACCGAGAGCCAATGTGTCAAAAACTATTTATTCTACATCACATATAATATCACTCTACGACAAAAACAGAAGAAAAAATCAATCAAACTACAAAAAAAAAGGAAAAAATTGGTCAAAAAATGTGTAAAATTAAAACTTAAAGATTCGAAAAATCTCTTTTAGTAAGTAGTGATCAGGAATAGAAACCTCAATTTTATGTCATTTGAAAATTTCAAAAGTACATTACATTTATTTTTCAATATCGACATCGCATTTTGTATAAAGACACTTTTTGTATTTAAATGACCAAACACTATAATGTTTTTCTTTTTAATCACATCCAACAACCACAATGATTTAAAAGAAATTATGCGTATCTTGAAGAAGCTGTTTCTTTTTGTGTTTTGATAATTAGAATGTCCCCTTAATAATACCGTTGCTAGTGCAAATATAATATTCAAAACCATTTGAAAATAAAATACTTTAATCGTTTGATTAAACAATAAACGGAATCTTTCTTTTCACTAAAAGAATAAACTCATAAATTATAAAACAAATCTATTGTGTGCACTCACAAGTTTAGGCTTTATTTTGACTTCAGAATAACTTCTCCATCCTTTTCTTTCCACTTAATATATTTTTTTTTCCTCTTATAAAAAAATTTCAATCGGTATTAACCACAGCCATAGCCAAAACTCCACCTCTCTGCTTGTTGGGATCGAGAAGTTTGCCTTGAAAATCTCGTAAACTGTTATATCATACAAGTCGTAGAAACTACCCAGAAACAGCATCTCAAGAAGAAATAACCTTTTATACTAATAATGCTCTTCTTTTTATTGGGTTTATGATCAACTCTATCGTTGTCCTGCCAACTTCTATCGGACTCATGCTTGGTATGTGTACTCCTCTGTTTCACCAGATTCTTTTATGTTCATCTGCGTTTTTTTTTCTGGGAGGAGTTAACCAGATTTTTTTGTTGGTTCTTGTTTTCTTCCCTCTCTTACTTGACATCCAAGAATCTTCTCTATTGATATGATGATTCTGCATCTTATTTCTGAAATGCCCCAAACCAACAAGCTTTTATTTGTCTTGCTATCTTTTTTTTTGCTCTCTTTTGTCTGGACACAACACGTTGCTGTTGAGAAAACACTGACCTGGGTTGTGTTTTTTTTTCTAATGTCTCACTTATTCAGGTCTTTTCTTCTTTGTAGTATTGAATCCTAAGCCTACATAGAGCTATTGTCATAGATAGAAACTGCTGAGGATATTGAAACACAATGGATGCTAATGAAGTTGAAGAAAATTTCTTTGCCCCTGGTGATGCCAAGGTATCTGAATCAAGTTTTTGTTGACATCTCTTCCTAAGACATTATAAAGTTCTCTTATATTCTTCTTTGCTTCTTCTGGTTCACATCTTGTATTACTTTGATAACTAATACTTTCATTCTATGCTTTTATCTCTTGATTTGTCATAGTTTAATAATTAAAAGAACTGTAATATTAAGTCGTATCTTTGATGACTGTAAATGAGTGTCTAACAGATTCCTGGTGTTCAGGTACATGGAGAAATGTGCAATGCTCTTTCCGTGATCTACTGCAAGATCATGTCTATTTTCCCCTCCCTTGAAGCTGCTCGGCCGAGAAGTAAATCTGGAATTCAAGCTTTGTGTTCACTTCACGTGGTTTTAGAAAAAGTCAACAACATTCTAAGTCATTGCACTGAATCTAGTAAACTATATTTGGTAAGCTTTCTTTCTTTTGTTAGTTATGTCTTAAAAAAAAAAAGATTTCAGTTCTTCTTGTGCAGACTCTGTAGCTATCTATCTCCTTTGACATGTAGGCTATAACAGGAGATTCAGTAGTTATGAAATTTGACAAAGCGAAATCTTCTCTAATAGATAGCCTTAGGCGTGTTGAAGACATAGTCCAACAGTCTCTTGGCTCTCAGGTAGTTACTTCTCGTTATTTATGTCTCTTTAGTACTCTTGTTTTGTACTTCTTGTCTTTATATCTTATATTTTTTCAGATTATGGAGATTTTGATGGAACTAGAGAACACTCACTTCTCACTTGATCCATTAGAGAAGGAGATTAGTGACCAAATCATTGGACTGCTGCAACAAGGAGGAAACTTCGAGAGCTCATGTGACAATAACGAGCTTGAGGTTTTCCATCAAGCTGCTACCAGACTAGGTATCACTTCTTCAAGAGCAGCTCTAACAGAGAGAAGATGTCTCAAGAAACTCATTGAGAGAGCAAGAATGGAGGATAACAAGAGGAAAGAATCAATAGTGGCGTACCTGTTACATCTCATGAGAAAGTACTCAAAGCTATTCAGAAGTGAGATATGGGATGACAATGATTCACAAGGTAGTAGCTCATTGCCTTGTTCACCGACCATTCAGGGCTCTCTTGAGGAAGCCCCTGGCCGTGCTTTCGACAGACAATTTTCAAAACTGAGTTCCTTCAACTTCAGACCTTGTAATAACAACAGGAGATCAGTGCAGATGTCTATTCCACCAGAAGAACTGAGGTGTCCGATATCATTACAGCTTATGTATGATCCTGTTATCATCGCGTCTGGACAAACATATGAGAGAATCTGTATAGAGAAGTGGTTTAGTGATGGGCACAACACATGTCCTAAAACTCAGCAGCAGCTCTCTCATCTATGCTTGACTCCTAACTACTGTGTCAAGGCTCTAATCTCGAGTTGGTGTGAACAGAATGGCGTTCAGGTCCCTGATGGACCTCCTGAGTCTCTAGACCTTAACTACTGGAGGCTGGCATTGTCTGTATCCGAGTCCGTCGACAAGAGAAGAACAGCAAAAAGTGTTGGTTCTTGTAAGTTTAAGGATGTGAAGGTGGTTCCTTTGGAAGAAACTGGAACTATTAAAGAGGAAGCATGTGAGTCAGAATACCAGGAAGCTGAAGTTACTCTTGTTGAACAATGTACTGATTTGTTGACCACTTTGAGTGAAGTGGATAACTTAAGGAAGAAGTGCAGAGTTGTTGAGCAAATAAGAGTACTGCTTAAAGATGATGAGGAGGCCAGGACTCTCATGGGGGGAAATGGTTGTGTTGAAGCTTTGCTTCAGTTTCTTGGGGCAGCTCTCCATGAAAAGAATGATTCAGCACAGAAAGTTGGAGCCATGGCTCTCTTTAACTTGGCTGTTGACAACAGGTATTACTAAATACTTCCTCTATTTTAAAAAGAGATGTTTTGGAGTTTTCACAAATATTAAAAAAATATTTTAAGTTTTGATTATAAATGTATTTTTGTGATTAATTACTATTATCCAATCAAAATTCAATAAACACAATTAATTTCTTCGAGTTTACAATTTATGCATTGAAAATATAAAAATGTAAATTTTTGAAACAATTTGTTTTTCTAAACATGAATTATTTTGAAATGGAGAGAGATGTTTTGCACAAGTGGGTTATCTAACTTATCTTGTCTTGTATTAACTCTAGAGGATCTCATGTTTGGTTTGTTC
>MU107670.1:0-32238 GCA_012274485.2 Sinapis alba | reverse complement strand
AAAAAAAAAAAAATAAAAAAAAACCTAAGAACCTCAATTGGGGTTCTTGGGGTTAATCATGGTCTAAGTATTTTTGCACCGTATCAGTTAAAAACGATAAGAGATTACGAAAATGGAGACGTCACTTTTACTCCCGATCGTTGATATTTCTTCAACGGACAAAATCACCACTGCACGGTTGATTCGCCGGGTTCTTATTCACCTCTCTCTCCATCTTTATCTCTATCTCTATCTCGGTTATTTGTTTACAAGAGTCACTAGTAGTAAGTGACGGTGATGATACGAGTCATATGATCAGTACCTATAGCATCAATTGACGAAAAATGAGGTGTTCAGACGATGTTTGATTGAGAGTTGGATCATGTCTCTATGCTAATAAACTGTTTGATGTTATTGTCTGTGTTATATAAGGCATGTGTGGAACATGGATTCTTCTATGTTAAAAATCATGGCATCCCGGAAGAATTGATTGAAGGGGTTTTCAGGGAGAGCAAAAGATTCTTCAACCTCCCACTAGAGGATAAGATGGTTTCACTACACCGTGATTTTCTCGGTTATACTCCATTGTATGCTGAGAAACTCGACCCGTCCTTAACCACCATAGGTTCTGCTCATGTCCCGAGATTTATGAGATTTGAAACAATTACTAAATAATTAATATAAAGAAGTTCTCTAGAATAGTTTTTTATTTATTTTAATAAAAATAGCATTCATAAAAAAAATAACCAAAATATTTTATTAAAAGATAAATAAATATTTTTGTTTATATGATTAATTAATTTAGACTTAGAGTTAAAGAAGTGAAATTTCGGACGTGAAATTTCAATTTTTTTTTAAAAAAGTAAAAATAAAAATCTTAAAATAAAATAACTATTTTGTTCATTTTTCTAAGGTTATTTTGATGACAAAAAAAATTAAAAATAATTATTTGACAGAGTTGCCCATTAGTTAGTTTGGGGACCAAATTAATTGACCACTAAACTTAAAACTCTAAGGATCCTATTAACAACTTAAACTTAAAATCTTAGACTTTAAAATCTTAGGCGAATGTTTCATCTAAAACTCATGACCGGTTCTGTTTGTAAGGTCATATATAATCTAAAACTCTCATCTTTCTTTGTTAGGTGATTCCAAGGAAAGCTTTTATCTTGGTTCTTCAGAAGGCGTTCGCGCTCAACGTTACCCAAATTTATGGCCTTCTGAAGGTACTTTCTTGCTACCTGTTTTGTTCATCCGTTTTTATCCAAATATTTTTGTCTTTACCTCTCACTGGTTATGTGTATTATGAAGATCTCTTGCCATCATGGAGGCAAACCATGGAGTGTTACTACAAGAATGTCATGTAGGCGCACATACTTGCTCTTAACTTCCACTAAGAACTCCTTCATAAGAACCCCCAATAAACATGCTCTTAGATCACTGGGTTTTCGTGTATTCTGGAAATAATATTCTTTAATTTGACCTTAATTTTATATCTTTTAATTTCCATATTACTTTTCTAGTTGCGTTTAATACCTTGCTTCGCTGCTTTAAAGGTCCGTGGGTAAAAAGTTGCTCGGCTTGATTGCCTTGGCATTGGATTTAGATGAGGATTTTTTCCATCAGATTGGAGCCTTGAATGATCCTTCAGCAGTTGTTCGCCTCATCCACTATCCAGGTACATCAAATTCTAATGAACTTTGTTAAGACTTAGATCTTAACATAGCATGCAGGGGCACATTTATCCAAAACATTAATGTAATCAGTGGAAGCTTGATCTCTTCTCGTCTAATGATAATAGGTGAAGTGATTTCATCGGATGTAGAAACATATGGTGCCTCAGCTCACTCAGATTATGGAACGATCACCCTTCTTTTGACTGATGAAGTTCCAGGACTTCAGGTAAAATATGTCTCTTGCTTCTTGTCATGCTTAGAAACCTTATGTTCTTACACTGTCTGTGAACTCTTCTTAGGTTTGTAGAGACAAATCGAAACAACCACGCATTTGGGAAGATGTCCCTAGTCTCAGAGGGTAAGTCTAGCTTCTAGTTAACGATTTTGGAGGTATGTTGATTAGAAAACAATTGTTGAAATTCTGGGACTTTTGTTATAACCCTAGGGCGTTTATCGTCAACATTGGTGATTTGATGGAGAGATGGACCAATGGATTGTTCCGGTAAAACTTCATCAGTTTTTTTTATTATTATTTAGTATGGAAGTGAGTTTGGTTTCTAGGTTTTGTCTTAACATGTTTTGTTTTCTTGTAATGGGAGTTCAGGTCTACGTTGCACAGAGTGATGCCTGTGGGAAAAGAGCGTTACTCGGTAGCTTCTTTTTTCTTTCTAATTTCCATTAATTCAAATAAAAACAACTTACTTTAAGGAGAAGTTTTTGTTGGTAGGTGGCGTTGTTCTTAGATCCCAATCCAGATTGTAATGTAGAATGCTTGAAGACTTGTTGCAGCGAAACTGCTCCTGCAAGGTATTTGAGAAAACTCTTTCGTGATTCTCAATCTTTTTGGATCTTTCAGGTTAAAAGAAAAGTTTAGAGTCGCATAACTCTTCTTGTCTGTCTCTATATGGTGCAGATTCCCGCCTATACTCGCTGGCGACTATATTAAGAAGCGTTTCAGGATAACCTACGCCACTTAGTCCTAGCTAGTGTCGTCTTTTATGATTAGATTACGTGAAGTAATAAAACTTATACCTTATGCATGAATTATGGTATCAAAAATACAATATATTTAGGAAAAACTAAGTAGTATCACAAATAATGTGATCAGCCGATAATATATATGCATATATAAAATATGTATACTTCTATAGGGAGAAGTAGTGATCATATATATTTTATATATATGTATATTATCGACTGATCAAAAAATACATTTAATGATATATAGTGAATTGTATTACATTATTTTCACTTGAGTTCGGAATGTCTTCCAAATAACCGAGTAACCAAATTGTATGTTACTAAACTACTATATAAATTGCATGGGCCAAATTTTAAATAGACTGACCAAATAGCAGCAATTTGTTTGTTAACAGAAATTAAATTCAAAATAGACAAGTTTACACCTGCCCAAAGTTAGCCTTACCAATGCGATCAATTTATGAATAGCTAGGCAATAATAATTGGCAGAGAATACCTTGTCCAAAGCAACTAAATCGACACCTTTCTTGCTTTAAACATATTTGGTCCCTAGTTTTGGTGGCTGAGAAAATTTCTCCTTTATATATTAAAAATCTTTTGGATCCGACCTAAATAATTAAATACTTCATATTGTTGGAAAATATGGACCATCAAACTTTCGTTATGATAAATGCAACGACCAATAGAATTGGAAGTCCGCTATGTAACTAATACAGCAATTTATATTGTTTCTTATCTTGTTACTTTGTAACTTAACTTGCATTCTGAATATGTAAAGTTTTTCAGGATTTTTTTTTTTTGGTGCAGAAAGTTTAATTTCAGGATTGTTTCCTTCAAAAGATATTTTCAGGATTGTGCTTTGTTTTCAATTAGCATCATTTCCCACATAAAACTTCGGACCTTTATATTTATTAAGCATTTAATAGCCGAATTTGGTAGGTGAATAAATATACTGCAAAATAATGTTAGGGTTCTCCATAACTTGTAATCCTCTTTATCAAACCATACTGTTGTCTTAATTTTTTCAAAAATGGCATTCATATTTTATTTTTCTAAGACCATTTATAATAGTTTATTCTATTTTTCTCTAAATTAAAATAAATCTATATTATCTTTGTTTCATAATGTAAGTAGTTTAGGCTAAAAATATTAATACTAAAAAAATTATTACCCTTTTAAAATAAAAATTTTTTTAGGATGGTCTTTTTAGTTTATTTGTCAAAAAAAATACTCCCTATGTTTTTAATTGTAGGTAGTTCTAGCAAAAAAAGTTTGTTTCACAATATAAGTAGTTTACATATTTCAAGGCACTTTTTTATTTATTGGATATTGTGTGACCAATGAAATAATGTTTAGTTTTTTTTATAATTGGTTGAATTAGTTGATTAAATGATTTTTTTTCAAAAAAACAACTTTCTAAATATTTGTGCTTTTAGACAAAACTACTTATAATTAAAAACAGATGGAGTAGTACATAAGGAAGAAAACGACTAACATGTTTCATTAAAAATGTAAAAAAATATTTTTACCCATATAGTTAACTAATCTAGACTTACGATTTAAAATTAAGAGATGGAGTTTTGGGAGGAGGGGAGAATGGGGTTTCAATTTTTTTTGAAAAAAATAAATATAAAAAATTTCAAAATAAAAAGACTATTTTGGTCATTTTCATTTTTAATGTTATTTTGGTGACAAAAAACTTAAAAAGACTATTTGAGAGAATTACCCTTTCTAAATTAATATTCAATTAATAACTTTAATCAATTATAAAAAAATGACATTATTTGATGGGCAATCTCTTAAATAGCCCTTTTTAAGTTTTTGTCACAAAAATAGCTCTAAAAAAATAAAATGACCAAAATAGCATTTTTAAAAACAAATTTATTTTTTTTTATTTATTTTTTTGAAATTTGAAACCCTATCCCCAAACCCACCTCTTTACTCTAAACCCTAAAGTTTAAATTAGTTAACCCTAAAGTTATAAATGCATATAAATAAAAAATTTAGCTTCTAAAAAAACTTATTTTAGTTATTTTCTTTCTTAAAAACTATTTTTGTAAAGAACAAACTAAAAAAGGTTATTTAAGGGAATTTCTCTTATTTGATTGATCACAATATATCCAATAATGTGCCACAAACTCATGAGTCGTTTTAGCTCTGATCTGATCCCAAATCTTCTTTGTGAAAAGGAATCTTTACAAGGATCTCGCGACGTTTTAGTAAAAAAAAAAAAAAGAGGATCTTCGCCACGTCTCCACAGCATATCATCGGGGCCAGTTGAGGCCAATGGCAGGAGGGTTGATCTAATTCATGCGCAACATTTCTTGTACGTGCAAGCAGTCTTCAACATCGTCTTGAATGCCTGTTGACTTTAATACCTTGCAATTTTACCGGTTTCCAACACTTTTGTTCCTGAATTTTCCGTAACATAGCTACAACCATATACAGTACCAAACAAAAAACGTTGAATTGCCAACCTCGTACTTCCGTCCTTATTTAAAAACTCGAAAGAGATTTTAATTAGTTTTTTTTGGTCAATGAGATTTTAATTAGTTTAAAGAACTTTTCACAACATTTTTTCTCTTTGACATTATAGAATTTTTTTTAATATGGTTATGTCGCAGCGACCTCGACCTGCGATCAATCGTCGTAAATTGCTGGTTGTTGTTTGTTTTTCTGTTATGGGATTGACCGCGTGATCAGATTGCATGTCGTAAGTTATTTGTTCGTTTTCGTAAAAAATAACTACTGAAAATATATATTTTTTTTGCAAATTACAGTCGTAGATTGCTGTGACATACAAACTAACATGGTCTATGTTGAGTAGTTATGGACTTTTTGTTATGGGCTTCTTCTTACATACTCCATATTCTTTTTCATATAATATTATTATGTATTATATAAATCTGGCCCTGATTCTCTTTCTTAAGAATTAGAGCCAGATTTATAGATATATTCACTGTTATTAATGTTGCATTTGTCCAAATCCGAGTGAAAAACGTGCGACATCTTTGAAGGCAGACATGAGTCATGGTCGGGAAAACGAAAATATAACAACTTCGGGGGAAAAACAAAAGGTGGAAATTAGTACTTATAAGTTTTTAAAACATTTATAAAAATAAATAAGGGCCTACAAGGCTACAACGTCCAGTTACATTTACATTTAATTTTTTCCTAATATTTATTGTACGTGTGGAAAACTAAAACTGTGTCCCTGCCATGAAAAATAACAGATACAAGGGTTATATACACATGTTAAAAATCGTGACTTTGAAATAGATTTTTTTAAGAACTTAAAAAAAAAAGCTCTTAGAAACTTTAATGAAAGATGGCTAACGCATATGCCATGATATTAAAACTATAATTTTTTAGAAGTGTCTAACATCTGTCTCATACATTTCCTAAAATACAAATCAGAAACAATTTTTTTAAAACAAAAAATTATGCATCTTAAAAAAAACTCTGTGTTTTCCTTTAAAAATGATAGAGAAATGATCATACATTGAAAATATGTAAAGGATTTGAATCATATATAAAAGATTTGGATAATTGTATTTACCGCTAATTGATTTTAAATTAGAAGTTTAATAAATTTTATATGGTGTTAAAGCAGATCCACACCCTGTCGATTTAGAAAGCGATCTGATTATCCATTGATTGATAACTTAAAAAAATTCAATTTTTTCAAAATTACTAAAAAAATAAAGTATTATTTTGAAATAGGTATGATGGATTATACAAGATTAATGATTATGTGCATTATTATCTCAAATAAGGGTTTTAGAGAAGATTCTATATTGAAAATATGTTAAAGGATTTGAGTAATATATAAGAGAATTAAGCAACTCTACTTACTACCAATAATTAATTTTAATTTTGAAAAGCTCAAAAAAAAATTAAAGAAACAACTAGTAGTAATATAAAAGTATATCTTTTTACATACAGTATTAATTTACGTCTCAGTTTATTGTGGACATAAACTTCTTAACATCTATATTCATAAACTAATGTATGTTTTAAACTACTTTGATTAATTTTGTAGACCGCCTCAAAAAACCACTATTTAATATAAAAGTGTTCAACTTCGATCAGAATAATGTAATTTAAATTTACCTGACATAGTTCAGGTACGTATATTATATTTGGAAGGACCAATTAGACTATTTAGGAGTCAAATAAACAAGTGTCCAATTCAAGTCTAAATAGTGAATATATTATGTATACATACAATAAAGTAATATAATTGCAAGAAGAAAACAAAAAGAAAAAGGAAAAAAGGATCTTAAGGCAGTCAAAGTCTTTTTTTAGCTTTAGATATTGAACTTATAAATAATAAAAATGAATAAACATACGCACAAGAATAATTACTTTCGTATTTGGATGTATATATTAGAAGAAGCAAACCAGTGTCTCCTCACAACTATTCCTACTCTCTCACCCCTAAATACAAAACAAAACTTTTTTATAATCTTCCGACCAAAACTTCTCTCTCACTCGTGTTACATTTTCATTCCTTTAGATGCAAGACTCTTCTATTCCCCGGACGGAACGTAAACTCCGGTCACCGGCACCGGGGAAAACCTTAAACAGTTCAAAAACTAAAGATGATCAAAAGGATGCTTCTAAGCATCCAAATTTTCGTGGGGTCAGAATGAGACAATGGGGAAAATGGGTATCTGAAATCAGAGAGCCAAGAAAGAAATCAAGAATCTGGCTCGGCACTTTCTCCACCCCTGAGATGGCGGCGCGTGCACACGACGTGGCGGCTTTGGCCATCAAAGGAGGCTCTGCTCACCTCAATTTCCCGGAGCTCGCTTGCCATTTACCGAGACCGGCAAGCGCCGATCCGAAAGACATTCAAGCCGCCGCCACAGCTGCCGCCGTTGATTGGAAAGCACCGGAGTCTCAGTCAAGCACGGCAACGTCGTCGATGACGTCATCTTCAGTCGCGGACGACGCTTTCTCCGACCTCCCTGATCTGTTGCTAGACGTGAATGATCACAAAGTTGATGGATTCTGGGACTCTTTCCCGTACGAAGAACCTTTCTTCATGGAAAATTATTAGGACGGCGAAGTCCGGCCGGCGAATGATTTTGCCGGTAGTGATGGGACATGGTATCGTTATGTAAGTTTTGTCTTTATGGGGATTTTTTTGTCTTTTTATTCTTTTACGTGGGAGTAAGTTTCCAAATGAATGACGTGTAAGTAAAGGTACCGGTTTAATTTTTTTTTTTGTACAAAAACGAACGTGATTAACAAAAAAGGTTTTGTTTATTGCGTTGTTATTTTCCAAACCCTTGAATATTTTTGGGTGGGTAAATTTTTTCGGGGCATCATTTGCGTGTATCAGAAGATCAAATATGAAGTTGGATAATAATCGATTTTGTGATCGGTTAGCGAGTAAGACTACTCCTTAGAAAGCATTGTCAAAATCCTTTCTGATGTTTCTTTTTACGATATGGCATATACATAAAACATTTATGTATGTAAATATTTGTAATTCTATATTTTGTCTCTGTAATCACTCTTTGAAATCAATGGAAATATTTGCCGGAAAAAAAACTGCGCTACAAATATTTCTTATACAAATAAATAAATGGNGTAAGACTACTCCTTAGAAAGCATTGTCAAAATCCTTTCTGATGTTTCTTTTTACGATATGGCATATACATAAAACATTTATGTATGTAAATATTTGTAATTCTATATTTTGTCTCTGTAATCACTCTTTGAAATCAATGGAAATATTTGCCGGAAAAAAAACTGCGCTACAAATATTTCTTATACAAATAAATAAATGGTAAATTCATAGTGAAACGAAACTGATTTTTCTTTGCGGTTTAACCATAATGTTCTCGTAGTATTCACATAACCATGTTACTTTATTAATATTGTGCTAAAACAAATAATTTTTTGCATGCTATAGTTTTTACCCATGTAATTTTTAAATTTTATATCGATGAAGAAATGTTTTCTCTAACTCTGCTTTACCCATGCATGTAACTCTGCTGTATATAGAAAAAATACATCAATAATTATGCTAACCCTATATGATATGTTATTATTTTAAAACACACATAAAACGATTGATATGACGAATTGTGAAAATATAATCTCATCTTCACTCACTTCAAAACTTTTTCTTAACAAAAAAGATTGATAGTTGTTTATCAATAACAGTAAACATTAAGATTATATCAATATTACAAAATCGTTAAAGTATTTAGAGCTTGCTTTTTGAGTCTTCTGACCTTTTGTTTTCACCATACTCTCTTTAACTTTACTCCCAAAGAGCCGGCAAAGAATATATACATATAGGGGTTTCTTCGTGACTTAAAAAAGTTGACAAAAGACTTAAAAGTGGCAACTTAATATAAAGGTTAGCATAGTTTTTTTTTTTTTTGATAAGTTGGTTAGCATAATTATTGATCTTGTATTAGTTATTCGTTGTGCTCTCAATCTTAAAATCTTGTTCTCTAACTTTAATTTGTAATACAATTACCAATATCTGCAAGTTAAAAAGTATAGTGGCATTAGATTTTGTATTTGACCCTATGTGACTATCACTTCTGTTGTTGTGACATGTATAAAGGTAGCAGATATAAAATACTCGAAATATACCAAGCGTTGTGGGTCAACAATGATTTGTTAGATCCTTTAAGAATGATAAGTTTGATTATCTGAGCTGGACTTTGTTTGGAAAAATATTTAATCCGATGAAAATGAAATTTAAAATGGAATACTCAAAAATATAATTTTCATATTTGAATGTTAGACATATCAAAAGAATATCTAAAACTTTGAATATCCAAACTTTAACGAGCTATAGTATACACAAACTAGTGTATATATATGAAGCGCATATATAGTAGATATTAAACATCTTAAAAGGTTCAATAAACCCAACTCTATCCACCCTCTAGTGCATGCTCATAAACATAAAGCTAGGCCACATGTTACATATGGAAAAGCATATATCTTACCATAGATTAACTTTGTATATACAATTGAGAAATATAGCAGACATGACCAGAGTAGGTAGAATACAAGAGAAAAATGGTAAATTAGTTCAAGAGATAAACTTTAAGGTCTTTTCGGTCCTTTTCCATTTTCCACTTAAATTTTCTCCTTTTTCGTATAATCTTGTTGGCCTGTACAAAGTGGAAAATTAAAGGACCCATTGGCCCATTTATTAATTAAATGTGTGTATTTAATGTATCTTTTAGCTAGTACTAATTTTTTTTAAGCTACTACTGATTTTTATCATCACGTTCATATTGTGTCGGGGTTTTTTTCTAATCAGTGTCTCATACAAATTATTGAACGAATTATGAAACATGTAGATGTTTACTTCATGTTTTGATAAGTATGCATGCATAATATTTTTGGTTAGTTAAGTTTGCTTCTTCTTTTTGCTTACTAAAGAAGCATATTGAGTGTTGACATAAGAAGACGTATAGTGTAGCAGATGTATTTTTTGTTAACATATTGAGTAAGAGACTGAAAGTACTAAAAGAAAGTTTCAAAGGCGGATATGGTAATGAAATAGTGGAAATGTTTTCGTTTGAAACTTTGTTTGCGCATTTGGACATGTCAATAAATTTTCCAAACTATCACTGTTCTCATAATATATGTTTATAAAATCATAGAAGGTGTGGCTTTCTCGTATCCTCTTTGTCCTTTTCTAATAATTTTGCGACACATATATTTATTTTCAAATTCTCAAACACGCGTATTTACTCTTAATTGTTTTTTTTTTTTTATGTCCGCTGCCTTGGACTAAAAAAAAGTTTATTGTTGATTAGGCGATTTTGATTTATTAGATTCATACCTTTTTTTTTGAGAAGAGCTTTGATTCATACTTTTTCATAGGACGATATTTAGATTATGTATTTTAACTTTTTATAAAGCAAATTTATTTCTGTATAACTACATTTCAATTCATATTAGGTAATCCAAAGTTTTAACTAATATTTTTTTGTATTAGTGATGAAAAGACCATTTTATATCGAAGATTATAAATTAATTACATTTACGATCCGCCAAAGTAAAGAACAACTATTTCCTGGCGATAAATAGATGAACATTATTAATGTAGGGAAATACTTATTGGTAAATATTAAGGGAAATACTTATTGGTAAATATTAAGAGAAAACACTTCAAGATGACATAATATTTGTTGCTTTCTAAAATTGAAAATGAAAATATAACAAACCTAATAAACTAAAAAGGTGTTAAAATCTAAAATTGACTCCACTTTAATATGCGAATCCATATTGTTATAACAAGGTTTAAAATCCATAATGTGTTGTTTTTATTTGTTAGCAACTTAGCATGATCCGCAAATCCACAAGTATAAATAATATTTTGAATAAGTTGAAAAAATTAGATCCATCTAAATTGTTGTGGGGTTTAAGACTTTAAGTTATTCGACGTTAGTGATTAGTTGAACATAAATTAGATACTTTAGCATTAAATTTATAATAAATGTTTTTTGTAAATTACTTAAGAAATTCAAACATTTCATTCAAATCAAATCATATAAATATATATGACTAAGACACATTGAGTCGCAAGTTCAAACACGCCAATGAATGATATTGTGGGTTTTGTACGGACGTTAGATGTATATCCTGCTGTGAATTTAGCAGCAAATGTCAGAAACATCATTCTTCTTAAATAAATTTAATAAATAATACTTTCTACATAATAAATTTAGTAGAAAATATCGTGAAACGATTTTATAAATATCCCGTATATGTGGGATGGTGTGAACCGTGTGTTGCATATACCAAATCAACATCATTATTAAATAACAACAACAGTTTTGATTGAGTATGATTGAGCTTTGATGCTGCATTCCATATTTACTTCAATTACGGATGTCATCATGTCAATAACGATTTTCATTTTTTTGTTACACCGGTTTTTCAAATTTGTTTATGTAAATTGGTTTGATTATACCTAATTGTCAATAATAATACGTTGCGTCTAGAAACTAATCCAATGTTCATGTCGGCTATGGATTGTTTTTAGTTGGACCAAAGCGGCTGGCTGAGTTGCTGGGTACGAATAAAAATGTTATTATTTACTTTTTACACTAATTACTTTGTTTTTAATAGTTGATGTTCTTACATAATTTTTCTTAGCAGAATCCTAATTATTTTCATCTTTTATAATATTCCGATGTTGCTGTTTCGTCATGTATAACAGAGAACCCCGTAGCAGTACACTGCTTATAAGCCAACTCGCTCGACCCATATTATCTAGCTCAAACATCTCTGGACAATCCAGTTCACACATATCTAAATAGCCAGTTATATACGAGATGTTCAACAAAAGAATGATTTAATCTTACTACTAATCAGGTCGGCTCAACACTATTAAGGACTTTTAGACAAAAAAAAAATTTAGATCTTATATTGCAAAAAAGAAAATTTAAACCATATATAATGACTAATTTTAAATATTTTGTAGTTATTTTTACATAAATTAACTAGTATGCATATTTTTGAGTTTTTAATTAAATTTTTATACTCAAATTTTATAATACTACATAAATCTAAATTGAATACCATATATATTTAAAAAATCAAAAAAAAAAAATTGGAGTGGGTCCTGGGACCGCCCCATGCTAAGCCAGCCTTGTTACTAATATAACTTGAACATGATTAGTGATCTTGACAGTGATGTCGAAGACTAGGTCGAGATTGATCGAATCCTAGGCCTTTAG
Organism: Sinapis alba; assembly: GCA_012274485.2. Classification (NCBI taxonomy): domain Eukaryota; kingdom Viridiplantae; phylum Streptophyta; class Magnoliopsida; order Brassicales; family Brassicaceae; genus Sinapis; species Sinapis alba. The sequence goes on along the minus strand of MU107670.1, from coordinate 19,868 downwards.
GTTAGAAGACCACACTTTCTGTTCTCCTTTTTTTTTTTTTTTTCTGTTCTCCTTATTCTTCTCCGTACCTTTTTACTGATTAGTGATTACTACTATTATTCTGTATAACTGCAGACGCATGTGCCAAATCCTAATTAATCAGAGAATAGTCATTTTGTGACATAATGATTAAACTAATTATCAGAATAAAATGATTGTATAGTCTTACAGGAATCACTTCCTGTCTTCATCTGCAGTTGATTTAATTAGAGATACTCTCGTAAATTATTCTTTTTTACAAGATTTTAACCTACTCAATAATTTCGATATTAGCTAGTATATTCCTCAATGTTATTGTACAATCCTAAATTATAACCATATATACGAATTAATTAATTTGTTTGTTTTTTCCTTTACGTAACTACTGCATAAGGAAATATCATATTTCAATTATACTAATAACTAGAAGTCTTAAACTTTATCTTCTTTTTTTTTGTCATCTATCAAATTTTATTCAAATTGATCGAAACATACATTAAGCCGGCAAAGCTCTAACACCATTAAAAAAATTGACCGAAACTTTTCCACATGAGTGAAAAAGCAAGATGTAATTGAGTTTTTTTTTTATCAGCTATCCATATTGCTAAACCAAATTCTGATTAGACAAAACGTTTCTCCAAATAATACTTCTATTTGACCGTATCTAGTTTAAATAAGAGAATAATACACCTTTGCATCTAGCTTCATTAGCTAGTGAATCTGTCTTAACATTTTTATTCCTAGAAATGTGAAACAAGTTAACGCTCTCAAAATTATCATGTAAATTTTGAACGCATCAATTTCCAAAGAAAAGGTCGGTCAATTAATTAGGTTTGTAGTCATATTCAATATGTTTGAGCAGTCCATCTCAAATCGAATCGAAGAAATGCTCATATTTCTTATATATAATGCTGTCAAAAACAATTCTTCTATCTCAGTGTATACAATCGAGAAATTTATGTTGTATACACGTAATCCAAATAATTAAGTACCCATTTGATCTTTGAAACTCCATTGTAAGTTAGTGACTTTTCCACTATCGATCAATAGAACATCAATTTGGTAAGTTGAGATTCGAGGGGCTTTACGAGATGTAGTTGATTAAGAATAATAAAATATATTTTTAATCAGTTTAACTAGCTGAATGATTCAAATGTTCTTTTCTTTTTTTCATTTTTTCAACCTACAAGATGCATTTTTATATACACGCTAGCAAAATCATTTGTTTATACTAATGTTTCGAGTGAGTTTGTTTTTCAATTATTGTAATGTGATTGTATATTCCTATTTAGTTTAAAAAGCGGCCGTTAAGATGTCGACAATCAAGTTATTTGAATTCTGGAAGTAGATGAAAATTGATGAGATGTCGCCAATCTAAAGATATTTAAATTCTGAAAATATAGATGAAAATTGATGAGTAAACCCTTTCTCAGTTTTTTTTTTAATGATGAGTACTATTTATACATGAATCCTAGTTCGTAAGCATATGTCTTTCCATGTTTTAAGTCTCTGAACATTTTGGTAAATGGTGGAGTACAATGAGAAAATTTGATGGATCTTGTAATTACCGTCGGAATAATATTGTAAGTAGAATTGTTTGATGACCAAAACGTGTGTTATTAAATTGTTCGTAAGCATATGTCTTTTCATATTTGTCCAATCGTTGTGTCGAATGCCGAAACGTGTGTTATTAATTTCTTAACTACTTTTAAACTTGTTGAAACACTCATCATTAATGCCAAGTAATCAATTTAAATTGACTTTGAGGAGCATTATTTATAAATTACAATCGCCATGCCCTTTATGATACATACGTATATACATATAAGATAGCGCCTTGTATATTTAAAATAATATACATGACATGTTAAATTTATAGAACAATTCTCCTGTACATATTTCAGTAGTGTTTTTAACATTGGATCAATTTTTAGTTAAATATTAATTAACAATTTTAATGTAAAAAGCAATAATATGTTTTATAACCTATATGTTTTATAACCTATATGTTTTATTGAATTTTGATTTTTTAACCAATGCAGTTTATATAGAAGACCAATGAATATTTTGGACTTTGGAATTTAGTATAGTATTCTGATTATTAAGAAAAATGAATTACCCAACTACCACTAGGACCACTTGATAAAATGTTTGATTTTACTGGTTATAATTTTTAGCCTATTAAAAAAGTGAAATGTGTAAAATAATATGTTCAAGAATAACCACATCGTGGTGGTTAGTGGTTTCTATTAAAGGAGGAGTTGTCATGTTGGTCTAGGCTAGAAATCGACTCCTCTCTAATGCGAAATTATTAGTTTCACATGTGATCACGCAGATATGAACTCATTGCTTACAGTCTATTTGAATATCCTGAAAAAGATCTATATGTGGACTGCACTTCTCACCCGGAGATTAGGTGTGTGTTTTTAATAAATCTGGATTTAACTCTTTTAAATTTTTAAAAAATATATTCAGGAATTTTAGTTACGTGAATAATTTTTATGTATCGGAAGTTTTATTATATTCAACTTCTTTTAATCTGATATCCATTCAAAGCGCATACTGAATGATTTAAATTTAAAAAATTGTTGCTGTTAAATTTACCATCCCAAGGTAAGATTAGTTGTGTAGCATATGTTTGTATATGGTTAGTACGATTGAGTAATTGTGTCTAAGCCATTTACATTTTTTAATAAAGGCGGGTACCAAAAGTTGTGGTTCATACACTTACAATAATTTTATTGGTGTAATAATTTCACGTTTGAGCCAGTCCATGTTTGATTGCGACACTTTTACTGTCATCAGAGTCTTCCTAAATTTAAAACACAAATACATACATTATGACTATCATTGTATATTATAAGTTACAGCAAAAAGAAAAGTGAGACTGTAGAAAACAAACAAAAAGTTTGAAAAAGGGAGGAGGAGGAGGGGGTTCAAGACCAAAAGAAGAACGTACTATAAACTTAAAGACATAGAGAATCTAAAACTGATACGTGTCTAACACCCATGACAGAAACTGGCACGGTACAACATTGTACGGAATCTTACGGACAAAAGTGAAATTATGATTAACATGACTATTATTATTATTATTTTTTAAATTAACATGATTATTAATTACTGATTTGCAAGAGCAACTCCATCCTAGCAGGCTAGCACGAAGAAAGAGTTCTCATAATAATATACAAATATTTACATTGATGAAGTTCTCATAATCATGAGATAAAAGAAACACTGTTGCCTGTGTATAATTTTGGAGACCTCATTAATATATATATTTTGAGAACTCCTTCAAACGAGAAATCGGGTATGATTGCTATACAAAAATTGAAATCAGATAAATTTTAATTATATTAAAATTAAAAATTCAAAAACTATTTTGTGATAAAGAACCAAAATATGGCTAATTTTAGAAATCTTATTTATTTATCTTTAGAAATGAAGTTTTCAAAGTATTATTATCAATAAATTTTAAATATTATTTGAATCAAATATTTATTATTTAATTTATATATTAAATTTATTAATAGATAATAGTAAACTTCAAAAGTTTGAGATCAAAAATACAAAAAGTAATTAAGAAAGCATATAAGTTTATAATATTAATTAAATTTACATATTAATTTTTTTAAAAATACTAGAATAGTAAAAAAATTGATAATTCGATAAAAAATTAAAATCAGTTAACATATTCGTTTATGACAGATACATATTGAAAATGTGTCATTCAACTGACGATTTATTTATTTTTTAAATCATATGAATAAAATACTAATAGTTTTCCGGTTGATTTATCTCTACTAATGAGAAAAATAAACATTTTAATCATCAACTATTTAAAGTCAGTAAGTTTAATAATGAAGTATTGCTTGCATGATTTTATTCCCTAACTAATAGTTAATTTGGTAAATTTATAATTTAAAAGTTAACTGTTAAATCATAAACGAATCTCGTCAATTTTATATCAATTATCTTTCCTTTGAACTTAAAAAAAAATTCAAAATCTCCAAATTTAAATCCTAATTTTGAGTGAAGATGATTTCCGGTGACGATAAAAGCAATCTCAAGTGATAAAAAAGCAAATTCGATGTAGTTGCAGAAACAATATCACCTGAAATCCTCTTTATTGTTGTCCAAAATTCTTTTCACTCAAAATTAGGGTTTGAATTTGGAATTTTTGAATTTTTCAGGTTCAATGAAAAAGATAATTAATATAAAATTAACAAAAATTATTTATGATTTAACAATTGATTTTTTTAGTCATTAATTTGCCAAATCAACTATTAGTTGTGGAATAAAATCATGTAAGCAATACTTTGATATTAAACTTACTGATTTCAAATAGTTATGATTTAAATAGCATCCAGTTCCTATTAAATTAATTTGTTTATAAAGTAGGTCGTAGATATATATATCTGTAAATATCGTTTGTAATTTATTAAATAGCATCCAGTTCCTATTAAATTAATTTGTAATATATTTACATTTTTGTTTGTATCGTTGCGGCAACCTGTATCGATCCAATCAAATATACTCTTCCGCATTTTCAATTATTTTTGAGCAAGTGTTCTTACTTGTTCTTAACATTTGCACCCAAAAAAGTGCTTTCGTTCGTTTTCTTCAAAACTTCTTCCACCATCAGTTTTGCTAACAGAAGAGTATATTCTCTACTTCTGGGAGGTGGTTATCTGGGCCATCTATTAAGCCCATTAATATTCAATGTTGGCCTCAAGAGATGAGTCTTTGAATTTATGCAAACATTTTCTTTATGTACAGACATAATTAAGGATGATGTCAGGAATCAGAAGCATGATCATAAGAAGTTTTGTTCTGATTTAGAAAGTTAAACCAAATGGAGTGAAGTATCATATGAAACACATCGTACCTTCTAGGTTTAGTGCTCCACAAGAAATGTCTCTGAACCATCTTCACGTTCATCTGCATTTTCAGATATCTCCTCATAGGGATCTCCAACAGTATCTCCTTAAGCCGTGGAATCTCCTTTTCCGGCACAACCACTGAGAACGCAGACCAATCAAGCAACTCGCTGAACGGTAACACAAAGTTATCAGCGATGATTACAGGTACACACTCGTAGTATATAGCCTCAACGATACGTGGACTATTCACTTCGTAACCCATTGGACATAGACAGTATCTGCTTGACTTCATGTGTTGCACGTAAGTCATTTTACGAGCTACGTTGTGTGGAAGCGGACCGTAGATTTTCATGTCTTCGTCTTTGTTTCTCCAGTGTTTAAGAAGTTGTGGACGGATACGACCGTGGAGCTTTCCTGCGAAGAAAGCGAGGATTGGACGCTGAGAAACTCTGTTTCCGTTTCCGACGTAGCGAAGTGGCTTCCCGGCGTTTCTTATGGAGGTTTCCGGTAGAGAAACGTCTTTTCCGGGGACGAATATTCCGTCTGATAAATCTGCATTGCAGAGAGCTTTGATGGTGTTCCGTCTTAGCTCAGGGTGCTCGTTCACTGTGTAAGGACCCTACACAACGAACATTATGTTAAAAGATAAAATAACATTTTCAAGAAGATGGTCGCGTGTTCGATCCACGCTCACAGCAAATAATTACAGAAAACATATTCAATACCCAATCGTGGCAAGCGACGAGGAAATGATCTGATCCGCGAGTACGGTTCCAGAAGGGGTACTTGATGGAGAGCATGTTGACATAGTCTCTTAGAAAGATTGATAAAGGTTTGATGTTATGTGATCCGGGGACAAACATAGCATTCTGAAGCTGTTTCACACTGTATGGCATGTAGAACAAGTGAGCCTTTTCAGGGTTCTTTGTGACAAACTGTGTGTTTGACTCCATTAGCTTCATGAACCAACCTTCTGAAGCGTATATACCGTTCAAATGCGGTTGATGAAATATCGGTTTCTCTCCGTCCGGATATATGTAAACCTTTAGTATTAGTTCCATAAGCTCATAACTCCTAAAACATGGTGAAAACATGTTTGTGTTAGACTTTGGTATTAAAGAGACTCTGGTCCTTTTAGAAACTGTACCTTTTGAAACCAGAGAGGTTGCGAAACACCGGAGCAAACAGTTCAGTGTCATTGAAGACTTCAGGGGCTAGCTGAATCTCTAGTTTTGCAAAAGCTAAAGCTTCCTTTGGTGACAAGGAAAGAGCATGTCTCTGCTTAATTCCAGTGGAAGTTATTAGAGATGAGGGCCAAAAAAAAAGAGAAATTTAAAACCTCTAATGATTATGATATATCACTTTAATAACCTCTGAGGAAGAAAGAACATGTCGTGGTACTGGTGGAGGATCAGGGAGAATAAGCTCGTCTATTGTCTTCTTTCTTTTCTTCCTTTTTCTCCTTTTCCTATCAAGATCGATTTTGGTAACTTGTTCTACAAGTTTTCCTCTACTGAACCCATCAGAAGAATTCAATTCTATTACAGGAGTTGTTGTAAGAGCAGGAAAGCTCTCAATCTTTGCTTCACTAACAATTTGGATATTCAAATGAAGAGAACCGTTCAAGTAAATAGGCAAAGAAGAAGAAGACTCGGTTTCTTCTTCATCGGTGAAGATGGAAAACGTGGGTGTGTGAAGCAAAACAACAATGGTGGTCATTACAGAACCAAGAAGAAACACATATCTCCATCTGATCCTTTGCTTCCTTAAACCCTTAATTAATCCCTTCATCGAAACCTCTATGAAAATCCTCAAAGGCTCTTCATCTACACCATCTACAACATTCCATATATATGTCACGTCAGGTTCCTTACAAGCCCTAAATTCATTTTAGATTCGAGTAACTTCATGAACAAGCAAAAACACAAAAACCTAATTCCGGAGATGTAATGAGAATTCGCATGTGTATGTGTGTAAGAGAGTAAATTATCGAACGTGGTGGTACCTGCTTGATCTTTGTGGATCTCGATCTGGGTATTGGAGAGAAGAATGGATCGACAGAAAACGCAAGATGATAATGGTAATGTTTATGTATATATTCTCTTCTGTATTAATAGCTTCATTACCTATAATTAACTTCTAATTGTCGAAGTAATCAAAATCAGATCAAATCATGTTTTATACTTTCTACTTTCGTGTGCATTACGCCAGTTTAACCTCTATGATCTTTTTTTAATATTTCTCTAATTATCCATCTTTTTTTTTTGTGTCGGTATTTAGGAACAGGTCGTCAATCGCACAGGCTAAACTTTTTCTTTTTCAAAAAAACTGAAATAAAATAATAAATGTATGATCTTTTTCCCACGATGATAGGGCATTTCTAACGCACGTATCACCATATTTCATTTGCAGGCAATTTTCTAAGTCCTTTTGTTGTATAGGACATGGTCTCTTTCATTTTTAGTATTGAATCCTGGTCGAGAGATATGAAGCTTCATATGGTGAAATAAGACTATACATCGCTTCATCATTCAAACTATTTCCAACATTTCCGTCCAAAATATCTGCAATAAGTCACAATTTTGTTTGGCTATTAAAATGCACCAATACTAAAATTGATATATTCTAATTATTCTTTTGGTTCAAGTCCTGAGCTACAGTATATAGTCAAATTTTGAAATCAAACTTTATATTTGTTTATTTTCTAAACTCTGAACTTCAGCTAGGTGGGATTCTAAATAGAGAAATTCCATTGGATAGCCCCTTTTAGCTTGTTTGTCACAAAAATAGTTTTTAAGGAAGAAAATGACCAAAATATTTTTTTTAGAAGCTAAAAAAATCATTTATATGCATTTATACTCCTAGGGTTAACTAATTTGCACTTTAGGGTTTAGAGTTAAGGGGTGGGTTTGAGGTTAGGGTTTCAAATTTCAAATTTTTTTTTAAAAAAAACCAAAATTTCAAAAAAAAGAAGTCTATTTTGGTCATTTTATTTTTTTTAGGGCTATTTTTGTGACAAAAACTTAAAAGAGGCTATTTAAGAGAATTACCCTTCTAAATATCTAGATTATATCTAAATGTCTTAGACCATGTGCCAGTATTGGTTTTGTTGTGTAATAAGACGCATACCAGACTTAAAGAAATCAATAAAACTGTAGAGCAAAATTCAACTGAGGCAAATATATGTGTTTAATGTTTGTTTATTAATTGTGGGGATGAATAATTTACAATTTCTTAGATCTTTATTTATATTCATAAAATTTTGATATTTCTTTTCCATTTAGTAAATTTCTACCTTATGTAACTAAAATTGGTTTTAATCTCAAAAAATATAGTGTATCATGGGGCAATTACTCTTGCGCCCCTATACGTTAATCTTGATAATAAATCACCGAGACAGCCAAACAAGTGTCATACTTAACTGATATACCAAGATTTGTATCACTTCCACAATCAATATGTTTGTATTTGTCAATCATTGTGTATTTTCATTGAAGCACTTTCTTTGTTTTCTTTTAATAATTGAAGTGTATTGTTCGAAATCCAACTAGCTTTTAAACGACAGTACCAAAAGATCTGACCTCCAATTTTCTATCAAGGTTTGAAACCCAAACCTCGAATTTGTGTTTTACATCAAATCAACTCTTACCAGTAAACTACCACTAACTCGTTCTATTTTCTTTGCTTTGGTAATGGTTTTGCTTTTTGCTTTGCTTAATTATTGAACTAAAGAGTTGAATAATTCGATGAACTGTTCTTCAGTTAGATTTTTCCATGGTAATTTATACTGTACTGTTTAAGGTTTGGATTTTCAACCACATGTTATAAATATATCTTCTTGTTGTTGTGTTAAAAAAAAAATATTTGCTGGCTAAAATATTTCGGAATCATGTATAAACATTTTTTTGTCAACATATCCACAACCCAAAATATAAGATTTCTTGGTTTCAATGACTCAAAACAAATATCTGCTAGTTTAATCAAATATTTATAGCTTTGTGTTTTTTTCGTTCGGATGTTGAGCTTATGTTTTGAAGTTCAAACGTAGAGTTAATGTTCAAAGATCAGACCGATATATGTTGTTCGTTTTCAACCTTAATTAATTATACTAATAAATAAGATTGAAGTTAACCTTGAAATTTATACAACTCTTAACTAATAAGATTGAATTCTAAATCAAGCTGTTATATGGAGTATCTTTAAAAAAAACACTTTCTCATTAATTAGGCGTGAAAATGAGACTTATTTATTACGAGATTGTTTATTTTAAATTTAAGTAAATTGTTTATTTGTTTAGAAATCTTACGTAAAGAACAATACATTAAATATAAAATCGGCGTAGCTGTTCGAGTATGACAAGAAAAATGTATCAAAACAATTGTCCTCCATATGCGCATGTACTTAATATTTAAGACACATGCATACAACATTTTGTGGACACGAAAATGTTCTGGAAGTACATTGTTGGGTGTAAGTTAACATTAAACTTTAATGATACATAACTATCAACATAAAACGTCAGAAGGACCTATTCTATTTTTTCACGTGATGACTCTATTAATTCGTATAACTTTATTTTGGACATTTTCTCATCTTCCACATATATTTTAGATCCAAAAGAACTGGCTGAAATCTAGGATACATGTTTGATTGGCAGTACTTTATAGCCAGTACATTGTTTGGAAATTTCTGCGAGACTTTACGATATGCCCACGGGAAGTCCACTCAAACATGACCCATTCAAGTATTTTCTCTTCAATTCTTGGTTGTATTTTGAAATGATGTCTCCTAGAGGAGTTGGAAGAAGATGAAATGTAAAATGAACTACAAAAAAAAAAACATGACCCATTCATAGACGCATGGCTTGAAGAGCAGCAGTGCATTTAGTTAATTACTTATAAGCACTCAAGCGCTTCACATTTCTATCATTCACGTTTCATAGTTTTTTTTGGTAAAAAATAAAGGATGTTAACACTAGAATATTATCAATATTTTTCACGTTTAATAGTTATTCAAAGAAGTTGTAAAATGGGATGAAAAACAAGAAACTTTCGACCAAACTAAATTGAAGCGAATGCCTTTGGTCTTTTTTTTTCTTATTGTATAAATGATTTTTTCTATGACTTGATTTATGCTGACTCCAAATCGTTTGAGCAGATCCGAATATGCTGGCACGTTTTTTTTTTGTAACACAACTTCCATTAAAACTCAAACGTTCGAACTACAATTAGAAAAAGAGTTTAAACAAACTCTAACAATAACATACAAAAACACATACAAGCTAGAAGTAGAGAATCCTCTAAGATAGAAAGACAGCGAATTCGAAGCAAGCTTCAAATGCGTCGGAGCAAGTAGCACGGCAGTGCCGGAGACTTGAGATTTAGTCACTTTGTATTGTGACGTTAAGATCCAATCCGCACCTCGGAATATCGTCAAGACAACATCCGTTGCATCTTCAGGTCCTAAACGGACCGCTACACAAGATGACAAAGCGGTTATAGATAAGGATACACACCTCCATTTAGTGTTGGGAGGGAAAACATTCCTCAAAGAGGCAGGGGGTAATACGACTCGCATCTCCGAAGAGAAGGAAATATGTAGTGATGGAGGCGAAATAGATTGTCCCAGTGAATCCACCAGTAAGCAAAACCTATGAGAATTCTTCATGTAAGAGAGATAAATCGTTTTGCGAATATCAGCTTTGGTAATAACCTCAATGAATCCATCAAAAATTATTAGCAAGTTGGTCATAATGGCCAAATTACCCCACCAAAAGGTGGGCTTTGAAGCAGCTTGACACTGAAAGTGGGAAACTTCGTCGGGAGAGTGGCGATGAACCGTCCGCCAAAGAGAGTACGGTGAGGGGGGACTGATTGGTTTAGAACTCCGAAAAGATGGTACCACGGTGGAGCAAAGCGGAAGGGGAGGACTGGAGCAGGATATACGAACAAACCAACAAGACACCAAATCTTTTACCCGAGCTAAATGTGGAGTCCCACGAGCATCAGGCTTCAAGACGTGGACAGTAATAGTTTGAAGATGTACTTGCACCTGGATGTGGAGTGGATGTCGAAGAGTGTTTTCTCGTCGAAGCGTCGGCGTAAGAGGAGATTGAATCTGAGCCTAGGAAACCCCGAAAACAAGAGCTTTCATGGTAACCCCCGACATTGAGGAGACCATTAGATTGCCTAACAGAGAATCCAGGCTTGAAACAGAGGACATAAGTAGGGGATGACAAGGAGGCGGGAGCGCTTGCAAACGGCAAGCCATGGCTTCTCCTGACATGGTTTTCTTGGATTCCCAAGAGAAACTAGTGACAAAACAACATATTGGTTTGGAGTAGATACTGGAGCCCAAGAGATTCAAATTCAAAAAAGTCATCTTCATCGAAGAAGAGGAACAAATCCAGAACGAGAAAGAGAACCGGGGATAGAAGCAGTGACTGAAAACAAGCAAATGATGGAGCACAAGAAGAACGGAGATGAGAAGAGGCGACGCCGGCAAGCTCGGTCGCCGCCGGCGTCGGAAGAGGAGACTTGAGCGGCGCCTCGGGTTCTGTGGCAGAGAGCAAAAACTAGGGCGAACGTTTTTTTAATAACTTTTTACCATATGCTGGCACGTTATATTCTATAACTAACTAGCTAATACCCATAAAATACATTTAAACACATACTTTTAAAAACATTTAAACACAGATTTAATTAAGTTTATCTTACCAACAAATTGAGTTTATACACGATTTGTGAGATAAACTAGGCTTTTCTTACCAATAAACACATGTTGAAACATTGATCAGCTTCTCTTACCAAAAAATTCATATTATCACAAATCTAGTTTAAGAACATTTCTAATGGCCGTGTACAAATTGATTTTTTTTCCTGATGATATATAACGCGGTAAATACAAAAAAAAAAAAAAAGAATCCTAAAACGGAATGGGATTGAATAGAACGGAGTGGATATGATCAACGGTCTTCGCTTTTTCGGGACAGCCATGGCCATCACCGTGCTGGTATATACATTGAACCACGCGGTTAAGATTTGCTGCAGCTGCCACGAAACCAGGGGGAAGAGCAGAAGTGTGTGCCTTGTTGAAACCCGCGGAGTTTATGACGTCCCACGAGTCGCTGATTATACTTTGCATCTGTTCACGTGCCTCTTCCTCACTGCTTCTTGTCTCGTACATGTAACATTGCACTGACTTTGGTGAATCTCCTCTTGCCATCTCTTCCTGTAAATTTTTTAAAAATAGTGTTACAAAACTAATTAAAGCCTGTTCAAAAAAACCAGTGTTACAAAACTTAAGCAAATCAATGTCATTAGTTGTGAAGCTACCGATTTTGTTCTTCCACGGTTTTAAATATATTAGAAGTATTATCTTTGGTATCATTTAAAATGATTAAAAACAATGTATATTTTTAGGAGATCATATCAAATTAATTGATGATATACGATATTGAGTTGTTTTTCAATGAGGAATATAAATGATTCATGATGGTCGATACGCGACTAACTAATTCTTGGATCCGTCTAACGTTTTTAGGTCGAGAAGAATAGATATATAGGTGTTATAAATTATAATCAATGAGATATATCAAAATTATGAGAAACTAATACTAATGTATACCGTTGAGGTGGCGAGGTCATTAGCAAGACGGAGAATGGTGGCAGAGCTCCGGACGACAGAGTGGTGGTTTTTGGAAACATCGGTTAGAGTTTGATCGGAACCATGGACGGAGAGGACGGAGAAAAGGTGGAGCAGTATCGTTGGGACAGAACTTGAGATCAAACCATTTTGCATGTATTCTTCAAAACTCGGTTTGTGTCCGGTCTTGTACCACTTCGCTTCGATTAGGAACGTTTTAAATAAATCCGTCCACTAGGAAATTAATAGAAAACAAAAAATTAAAATATCTTGCATAACATCATGTTTTTATTAATGATTTATAAACGAAATTTATAAGAAAACTTACAACTTGTTTGAGGTAAGGAATGACGTTAAGTCCTTTGTCTCTGAGAACATCGTAACCCATTTGGTTGATCTCATTGTATAGAAAAAGAAAACACATTTTCATGTAATCGGGAAGTGTTTCGACATGGTTCACATCCCATCTGACAGAAAGAAGCAAATAATTATATGGACTATAATTGATATGTCATGCTTTACAATATTCCAAAGAAGTAACAAATTATATGGATTTATGAGCATTTTTAACCCAAAACCCGCTTTTGTTTTTTATTTTATTTTGTTTTTATCTGATTTAAAAAAAAATCGAACCAATCGCGGACCGACACGTGTCAGTGAGGCCTGCAAGAGACGGTTTTTATTTAAGAGTTTTAAGCACTTACTTTTCGACTACATCTGTGAAGTTCTCGAGCTCCTCTAATGTACCATATATATCGTAGATGTCATCCATAGTCGTAATTAACATGAATATTTTGGTGAGTATTTTGCGGTAGTATGAATGTTCTGGCTCGTAAAATATCCCAGTACTCCAAAAATAACTCTCTGTGATTCGGTCTCGCACGAAATCAAGTTGTTTCATAAGCCCTGTGTTGTTCCACCAGCTACATTAAAGTTTTGACAAGAAGCTGATCAATTAATTAATTAATTAACGCATATAAAATAATTGACATATATATACAATATGTATGGTCACTTTGAGAGATAGAAAACATGTATTTATAATTATGTGATAAATTACCTGGACATTAGTTTAAGCTCTTCTTGATGATTAGCTTGTACCATGTTGAAATCAAGTGCTGCAAACCCTAGCAAGAGGGGGTCCATGTCATGCCTTTTCCCGTACACATCTATGTACCATCTTGCTTCTAATCTTTTCATGCTCCAATGGTACGGTTGTTCTAGTACTCGTTTTGTAAACACAGGAAGCCCAATATCACTTATGAAGAATGAAGAAGTGATGGGCCAGCAACAACGGAAGCCCACAACTCAGTCAAAGACTCCAACGGCTAAGTCAACAACTCTCTCTTCTCTTGCTAAAGACAAACAGAGTACGGAGAGCTCCATTAAGGTGCAAAACAGGTTTTGTCTGCTCACTGATAACGAGCTATGATCTCCTTTACAGCTGCACAAGAATATCCTAGAGTATATTCTATTAGGTTAAGAGTGTCTCCCTTGTATATATGAACCTAAAGTGTAAACCTTTCCCTTTAAGCAATACAATGAATATTTGAGAAATCTTTATCTTCTCTCTGTTGCTTCCTCTGTTCTTATTTTGCTTACATGGTATCAGAGCCATGGCGGCTCCAACACCTTCTGATGTTTTCACTCCGGCTACGCTCTCTATCACTCAAGTTGTTACACTGAAACTGAGTGACACCAACTACTTGTCCTGGAAGCTGCAGTTTGAACAGTTTCTGAACAGCCAGCTCCTTCTTGGCTATGTAACTGGAACCATTCCTCGTCCCCCACCCACGCTCACTGTGCGAAATGGAGATCAAGTTGCAGAAACCAACAACCCTGCCTTTCTCAAGTGGGTTCACACTGATCAACTCATCATGGCGTGGTTGATAGGTTCCCTGTCTGAAGATGCTCTCAAAAGTGTCTATGGGCTTCATTCTTCTCAAGAGATCTGGTTTGCTCTTGCTAAGAAATATAACCGAGTCTCAGCCACACGAAGATTTGATATACAGAGACGCATCCAAACAACAACAAAGGGATCTAAGTCCCTCTCTCAGTACATGTCTGAAATCAAGTCATTATGTGACCAGCTGGATTCCATTGGTGCTCCAATCTCCGAACAAGAAAAGATCTATGGAGTCTTGAATGGTCTTGGGAGAGAATATGAAGCCATTGTTACTGTGATAGAAGACTCCATGGATACCCCTCCTGGACCTGGCTTTGAAGACGTTATGTACAAGCTCACTGGGTTTGAAGACAAGCTCCAGAAGTATGAAAGCCCTCCTGAAGTCACCCATCATCAGGCTTTCTATACTGACAGAGGAGGATATGCTGGTCGTGGTAGAGGTCAAAACAGAGGCGGTTATAGAGGAAGAGGTTACTATTCTACTCAAGGCAGAGGCTTTCCTCAGCAGTTTGGTCAACAAGCAGGACGTGGCTCCTCTTCTGAAAGTGATCAAAGACCCACCTGTCAAATCTGTGGAAAATATGGTCATCCAGCTTACAAATGCTTCAGACGTTTTGATCAGTCCTTTCAGGTTGAGGAGATGAAGCATGCTCTGGCTACAATGAAAGTCTCCAACTCCGGTGCAACCTCGCGTCCTGACTGGTATACTGACACTGCTGCTACTCATCATGTCACCAACGATCCTCATCATCTACTCTCTGCAGTACCCTATGAAGGACACGACTCTGTTATTGTTGGTAATGGTGACTTTCTTCCTATAACTCACATAGGTTCTATTCCTCTGCCTGCAATCTCAGGTAACCTGCTTTTGAATGATGTTTTAGTATGTCCTGAGATCACTAAATCTCTATTATCTGTCTCTAAGCTCACAGATGATTATCCTTGTGAATTTACATTTGATTCTACTCATGTATTCATCAAGGACAAAGCAACTCAGCAACTTCTCAGTCAGGGAAGAAAGACTGAAGGTCTCTACCGTTTGAATAATCCTCAGTTTCTCGCCTTCTATTCAGCACGTCAGCAAGCTGCCTCTGATCAGATATGGCATAGAAGACTGGGACATGCTCATCTTCAAGTTCTGCAGTATCTATCCTCTGTTAAAGCTATCACTATCAATAAGACTTCTCAGTCCATATGTGAAGCTTGTCATTTAGGAAAGTCATGTAAACTTCCTTTTTCTGAGTCTCTCTTTCAAGCTGTTAGACCTCTTGAGAGGATACATTGTGATGTATGGGGACCTGCTCCAGTTGTCTCGGTTCAGGGGTTCAGATATTATGTTGTATTCATTGATAACTACTCAAGGTTCAGCTGGATTTATCCTATTAAGTTAAAGTCTGAAGTCTTTACTAAGTTTAAAGCCTTCCAGCAACTTGTTGAGAATGTTTTCAAACAAAAGATATGCATTTTTCAGAGTGATGGTGGTGGTGAGTTCGTAAACAATCTTTTCATATCTCATCTGACCAACTGTGGAATACAACACTATATCTCTTGTCCACATACTCCCGAGCAGAACGGACTTGCAGAACGGAAGCATCGGCATGTTACAGAACTTGGCCTCTCAATGTTATTTCAAGCTCACATGCCCGCCACTCTGTGGGTTGATGCGTTTCTGACTGCCAACTTCTTGATCAACTTGCTCCCTACTACAACAAACAAAGAGATGGTCAGTCCCTATGAGAAACTACATGGATGCAAACCCATCTACTCGGCTCTCAGAGTTCTCGGTTGTGCTTGCTTTCCATACTTACGACCATACACTCAGAACAAGTTTGATCCCAAATCTTTGATGTGTGTGTTTCTTGGCTACTCTGAGCAATACAAAGGATACAGGTGCCTTTACCCTCCAACTGGCAGAGTCTACCTGAGCAGACACGTCTTGTTTGATGAGACTCAGTTCCCTTTTTCTGATAAATTCAGAGAATTCATTCCATCTGCTCTCACTCCTCTGTTAAAAGCATGGCAGATGACTACTCAGAGTGTTCATGTCATCAATCAACCCTCTCCTGAGTTCACTGAAGAAGAACCTGTCATTGTGAGAACTCATCCGCCACCTACCACTGCTGATATTCCCTTAGATACCGATGATCCAAGCTCATCTAACCAGATTGAAGATAATCTCTCCAACAGTGGCTCTGAATCTGATCAAGAGCAAGGAAATAGTGCTCAGTCTGAACCACTTGTAGCTCCTCTTCAACCAGTTGCTACTGACAACGCTCATTCTATGGTCACTAGAAGCAGATCAGGTATTACCAAACCCAATCCAAGATATGTGATGCACACAGTGAAAGACACTCCTTGCGAACCAAAAACAATCACTGCAGCGCTGCGTCATCCTGGCTGGACAGGAGCAATGCATGAAGAAATAGATACCTGCAAAGAGACAAACACATTCAGCTTAGTACCTCTTCCCAAAGACGTTAAGCCTCTCGGATCTCGCTGGGTCTACAGAGTTAAGTTAAACTCAGATGGAACGTTTAAGTGTTTTCGAGCAAGATTAGTGGCCAAAGGTTTTGAGCAGGAAGAAGGGATAGACTTCCTAGAGACCTACAGTCCGGTGGTACGAACAGCTACAGTCAGAATGGTTCTCCACTTAGCTGTAACAGAACACTGGGACATCAAACAACTTGATGTCAAACATGCTTTTCTACATGGCGATCTCCATGAATCAGTCTACATGAAGCAACCGCCTGGGCTTGAAGATAAGGAACATCCTGAATATGTGTGGAAACTAAACAAAGCAATCTACGGACTGAAGCAAGCTCCGCGAGCGTGGTTTGACAAGTTTAGCTCTTACTTAATAGAGTACGGATTTCTCTGCAGCACACGAGACCCCTCTCTCTTCGTGTATCATCATGGGTCAAACATCATCTTTCTTCTCCTATACGTAGATGATATGATCCTCACCGGCAACAACAAGAAGCTTCTCTCAGAATTTCTTCAGTCCTTAAATGAAAAATTCCGAATGAAAGACATGGGAACCTTGAGCTATTTCCTGGGAATACAAGCAACATTCTCCTCTACTGGTCTGTTTCTGAATCAGGAAAAATATGCAACTGAACTTCTTGAAGCTGCGGGTATGCTTGAGTGTCAGCCAATGCCAACTCCCTTACCGTTACAGACAAACAGAGTACCTCATCAAGAAACCTTGTTCGAAGATCCTACCTACTTCAGGAGTCTAGCTGGCAAGCTCCAATATCTCACCCTTACGAGACCAGATATTCAATATGCTGTCAATTTTGTGTGTCAGAAGATGCATATGCCTACTCTATCTGATTTTCATCTTCTCAAACGGATACTGCGGTACTTGAAAGGGACAGTTTCGATGGGAATTAACCTCACCTCAGAGACTGATTCAACAATAAGAGCTTACTGTGACAGTGACTGGGCTGGCTGCAGAGACACTAGAAGATCTACGGGTGGTTTCTGCACTTTTCTAGGCTCCAACATCATCTCCTGGTCAGCTAAGCGTCAAGACAGTGTGGCTCGATCTTCAACAGAAGCAGAGTATAGAGCTCTCTCGGATACTGCTGCAGAACTATCATGGATATCAGCCATGCTTCATGACTTTGGAATCCCTCAAACTGCTCCAGCAGAAGCATATTGCGACAATCTTTCAGCTGTTCATCTTACAGCAAATCCTGTCTTGCATAAACGGACCAAACACTTCGAGACACACTATCACTATGCAAGAGAGCGAGTTGCTAAGGGTCTACTCCTCGTCAAACACATTCCCTCTGCACTGCAAATTGCAGATATCTTCACCAAATCACTTCCCATACAAAGCTTCCTTGAGCTACGTTTCAAACTCGGTGTGGAAACACCTCCCACCTCGAGTTTGAGAGGGGGTGTAAACACAGGAAGCCCAATATCACTTATGAAGAATGAAGAAGTGATGGGCCAGCAACAACGGAAGCCCACAACTCAGTCAAAGACTCCAACGGCTAAGTCAACAACTCTCTCTTCTCTTGCTAAAGACAAACAGAGTACGGAGAGCTCCATTAAGGTGCAAAACAGGTTTTGTCTGCTCACTGATAACGAGCTATGATCTCCTTTACAGCTGCACAAGAATATCCTAGAGTATATTCTATTAGGTTAAGAGTGTCTCCCTTGTATATATGAACCTAAAGTGTAAACCTTTCCCTTCAAGCAATACAATGAATATTTGAGAAATCTTTATCTTCTCTCTGTTGCTTCCTCTGTTCTTATTTTGCTTACACGTTTCACCATCTCCAATGTATAAGCTTCATCATCATTTCTGCAAATACTTTTGCTCTTTTCTGCGACAAACTCGCATAATCGCTCAGATGCATAGGTTCTAGCCTCCTTGAGTTTAAACTCCGAATCCATTGAAAAATAAGAAGCTTCGTATAGGGAAAGTAAACCCTTAATATTTTTGCATAATTTTTTACTGAATACTCCGGTCTCACTTTTGAAAACGTCGAAATCATCTGCAAAATAAAATAGGAATACTCATTATTTTTCGGATATAAATCTGAAATACTCAACCCTTTTAACTACCGTGGTATATTGAAACGTTACTTGATTTGTCACATAACTGTTTTAGAAATTATTAAAATATAGTGAGGTAATTATGTAATAACCTTGCGACACATCAAAACCATGTTGCCTTAGAAGAAAAAATTCAAGAGCTGTCGCATGAAGATCTTTTGATCCCCTCTCAATTTCGCGGCGATTGTCATGAATATTTTTCAAAATATAATGGATTTCGTGTTTATAATGATACGAGATTCCGAGTCTCTGCAAAGCATCGATCCTTTCTAGCTGCTCAATCGAACCTTGAGTCTCAACTAGTGTCATCCTCACTTCTTCCTTCAACAATTTAGCTTTCTCCACTGCTTCAACTTCTTTCTATATATTGAGCGAATAAAATCGATGTTAATTAGGATCTCAACTTTGAAATAAACTAGATCTACAATAATACATATGACATAAACCAACCTGTTAATTATTACTAAGAGAACATGCACTCATAGTTATATACTCCTTCTGTTTCGTATTATTTGTCGTTCTAGATTTATGCACACATATTAATAGAACATATGATTTTGTATATTTCTAAAATGAAAATACAATTACTTATACACCTAACCATATTTCAACCAATAGAAAAATAAATTAAAGAATCTCATTAATGAAATTTGCATTGAAATTCTAAACAACACTTATTTTGAAACGAAATTTTTTCCTTACAACGACAACTAATATGAAACGGAAGAAATATATATTACTATAATATGTATGTACCGCATATATATTCTCTATTGAGAGGAGATATTGATGACCCCATAGAGACGGACGATAGTTTGCGGAGCGGCGGATGGTAACAGCCTGAGCCG
>MU107669.1:25655-37527 GCA_012274485.2 Sinapis alba | reverse complement strand
ATGGACTGTCCAGAATGGTCCTAACAGTACATAAAAACTGACCCATACGTACGTATAGGCTGGTACAATCAGCCATCCGTACTGCCTGGAAGGACCAAGGACTGTCCAGACTGGTCCATCATGCCATGAAAAATCAACTCGTACGTACTGATAGGCTGATATGATCAGCCTTAACCATACTAAATGGAAGGATTTAACACAACGGACCATGGACTGTCCGGACGGGTCCCAACAATACATGAAAAATGACCCATACGTACTGATAGGCTGGTATGATCAGCCATCCGTACTGCCTGGAAGGACCAAGAACTTTCCAGACTAGTCAATCAGGGCATGAAAAATCGACCCATATGTACTGATAGGCTGAAATGATCAGCCTTATGCAAACTGAATGGAAGGATTTACCTCAACGGACCATGGACTGTCCGGACTGGTCCCATCAGTACATGAAAAATAACCCATACGTACTGATAAAATGATACGATCAGCCATTTGTACTGCCAGGAAGGACTAAGGACTGTCAAGACTGGTCCTTCTCGCCATGAAAAATCGACCCATACGTACTGATAGGCTGAAATGATCAGCCTTATCCAAACTGAATGGAAGGATTTAACTCAACGGACCATGGACTGTCTGGACTGGTCCAACCAATACATGAAAAATGACCCGTACGTACTGATAGGTTGGTACGATCAGCCATCCGTACTGCCTGGAAGGACCAAGAATTTTCGAGACTAGTCAATCAGGGCATGAAAAATCGACCCATACGTACTGATAGGCTGAAATGATCAGCCTTATCCAAACTGAATTGAAGGATTTAACTCAACGGACCATGGACTGTCCGGACTGGTCCCATCAGTACATGAAAAATGACCCATACGTACTGATAAAATGATACGATCAGCCATTTGTACTGCCTGGAAGGACTAAGTACTGTCAAGACTGGTCCTTCTGGCCATGAAAAATCGACCCATACGTACTGATAGGCTGAAATGATCAGCCTTATCCAAACTGAATGGAAGGATTTAACTCAACGGACGATGGACCGTCTTGACTGGTCCAACCAATACATGAAAAATGACCCGTACGTACTGATAGGTTGGTATGATCAGCCATCCGTACCGCCTAGAAGGATCAAGGACAGTCCAGACTAGTCCATCAGGCCATGAAAAATCCACTCATACGTACTGATAGGCTGATATGTTCAACTTTAACCGTATTAAAAGGAAGGATTTAACTCAACAGACTATGAACTTCCAAACTGGTCCCATCAGTACATGAAAAATGACCCTTACATACATATAGGCTGATACGATCAGCCATCCGTACTGTCTTGGTGGACCAACGACTGTCCAGCCTGGTCCATTAGGCCATGAAAAATCAACCCATACGTACTGATAGGCTTATATGATCAGCCTTAACCATACTTAATGGAAGGATTTAACTCAGCGGACAAAGGACTGTCTGGACTGGTCTCAACAGTACATGAAATATGACCTATAGGTAGTTATAGGCTGGTACGATCAGCCATCCGTACTGCCTGGAAAGACCAAAGACTGTCCAGACTAGTCCATCAGGCCATGAAAAATCCACTCATACGTACTGATAGGCTGATATGATCAACTTTAACCGTACTGAAAGGAAGGATTTAACTCAACGGACTATGGACTGTCAAAATTGGTCCCATCAGTACATGAAAAATGACCCTTACATACATATAGGCTGACACGATCAGCCATCCGTACTGTCTGGGTGGACCAACGACTGTCCAGCCTGGTACATTTTGCCATGAAAAATCAACCCATACGTACTGATAGGCTGATATGATCACCCTTAACCATACTGAATGGAAGGATTTAACTCAGGGGACCAAGGACTGTCTGGACTGGTCCCAACAGTACATGAAAAATGACCTATACGTACTCATAGGCTGGTACGATCAGCCATCCGTACTGCCTGAAGGACCAAGGGCTGTCCAGACTGGTCCATCAAGCCAAGAAAAATTGGCTCATACGTACTGATAGGCTTATATGATCAGCCTTAACCGTATTGAATGGAATGATTTAACTCATTGGACCGTGGACTGTATAGACTGGTCCCATCAGTACATGAAAACTGACCCATACGTACTAATAGGCTGATAAGATCATCCATCAGTACTGCCTTGAAGGAGAAAGGACTGACCAGATTGGTCCATCAGGCCATGAAAAATCGACTCATACGTACTGATAGGCTGATAAGATCAGCCTTAACAATACTGAATGTAAGGATTTAACTCAATGGACCATGGACTGTACAGAATGGTCCTACCAATACATTAAAACTAACCCATACGTACGTATAGGCTGGTACAATCAGCCATCCGTACTGCCTGGAAGGACCAAGGACTGTCCAGACTGGTCCATCATGCCATGAAAAATCGACTCGTACGTACTGATAGGCTGATATGATTAGCCTTAACCATACTAAATGGAAGGATTTAACACAACGGACCATGGACTGTCCGGACTGGTCCCAACAATACATGAAAAATGACCCATACGTACTGATAGGCTGGTACGATCAGCCATCCGTACTGCCTGGAAGGACCAAGAACTTTCCAGACTAGTCAATCAGGGCATGAAAAATCGACCCATACGTACTGATAGGCTGAAATGATCAGCCTTATGCAAACTGAATGGAAGGATTTAACTCAACGGACCATGGACTGTCCGGGCTGGTCCCATCAATACATGAAAAATGACCCATACGTACTGATAGGCTGGTACGATCAGCCATCCGTACTGCCTGGAAGGACCAAGAACTTTCCAGACTAGTCAATCAGGGCATGAAAAATCGACCCATACGTACTGATAGGCTGAAATGATCAGCCTTATGCAAACTGAATGGAAGGATTTAACTCAACGGACCATGGACTGTCCGGACTGGTACCATCAGTACATGAAAAATGACCCATACGTACTGATAAAATGATACGATCAGCCATTTGTACTGCCTGGAAGGACTAAGGACTGTCA
This sequence comes from Sinapis alba, assembly GCA_012274485.2. Lineage (NCBI taxonomy): Eukaryota > Viridiplantae > Streptophyta > Magnoliopsida > Brassicales > Brassicaceae > Sinapis > Sinapis alba. The sequence continues at coordinate 34,510 of MU107669.1, read as the reverse complement.
AGACTGGTCCTTCTGGCCATGAAAAATCGACCCATACGAACTGATAGGCTGAAATGATCAGCCTTATCCAAACTGAATGGAAGGATTTAACTCAACGGACCATGGACTATCTGGACTGGTCCCAACAATACATGAAAAATGACCCGTACGTACTGATAGGTTGGTACGATCAGCCATCCGTACTGCCTGGAAGGATCAACGACAGTCCAGACTAGTCCATCAGGCCATGAAAAATCCACTCATACGTACTGATAGGTTGATATGATCAACTTTAACCGTACTGAAAGGAAGGATTTAACTCAACGGACTATGAACTTCCAAACTGGTCCAATCAGTACATGAAAAATGACCCTTACATACATATAGGATGATACGATCAGCCATCCGTACTGTCTGGGTGGACCAACGACTGTCCAGCCTGGTCCATTAGGCCATGAAAAATCAACCCATACGTACTGATAGGCTGATATGATCAGCCTTAACCATACTTAATGGAAGGATTTAACTCAGCGGACAAAGGACTGTCTGGACTGGTCTCAACAGTACATGAAAAATAACCTATACGTACTTATAGGCTGGTACGATCAGCCATCCGTATTGCCTGGAAGTACCAAGGACTGTCCAGACTAGTCCATCAGGCCTTGAAAAATCCACTCATACGTACTGATAGGCTGATATGATCAATTTTAACCGTATTGAAAGGAAGGGTTTAACTCAACGGACTATGGACTGTCCAAATTGGTCCCATCAGTACATGAAAAATGACCCTTACATACATATAGGCTGATACGATCAGCCATCCGTACTGTCTGGGTGGACCAACGACTGTCCAGCCTGGTCCATTAGGCCATGACAAATCAACCCATACATACTGATAGGCTGATATGATTAGCCTTAACCGTACTAAATGGAAGGATTTAACACAACTGACCATGGACTGTCCGGACTGGTCCCAACAATACATGAAAAATGACCCATACGTACTGATAGGCTGGTATGATCAGCCATCCGTACTGCCTGAAAGGACCAAGAACTTTACAGACTAGTCAATCAGGCCATGAAAAATCAACCCATACGTACTGATAGGCTGAAATGATCAACCTTATCCAAACTGAATGGAAGGATTTAACTCAACGGACCATGGACTGTCCGGAGTGGTCTCATCAGTACATGAAAAATGACCCATACATATTTATAGAATGATACGATCAGCCATTTGTACTTCCTGGAAGGACTAAGGACTGTCAAGACTGGTCCATCGGGCCATGAAAAATCAAATCATACGTACTGATAGGCTGAAATGATCATCCTTATCCAAACTGAATGGAACGATTTAATTCAACGGACCAAGGACTGTCCGGACTGGTCCCATCAGTACATGAAAAATGACCCATACGTACTGATAGGCTGATACGATCAGCCATTTGTACTGCCTGGAAGGACCAAGGACTGTCCAGACTGGTCCATCAGTCCATGACAAATCAACTCATATGTACTGATAGGCTGATATGATCAGCTTTAACCTTACTGAAAAGAAGGATTTAACTCAACGGACCATGGACTGTCCAAACTGGTCCCATCAGTATATGAAAAATGACCCATACGTACAGATAGGCTGATAAGATAAGCCCAGACTGATCCAACAGGCCATGAAAAATCGACCCATACGTAGTGATAGGCTTATATGATCAGCCTTATATGTACTGAATGGAAGGATTTAATTCAACGGAACGTGGACTGTCCAGACTGGTCCCATTAGTACATTAAAAATGACCCATACGTACTGATAGGATGGTACGATCAGCCATCCGTACTGCCTGGAAGGACAAAGGACTGTCTAGACTGGTCCATCAGGCCATGAAAAATCGACTCATACGTACTGATAGGCTGATATGATCAGCCTTAACTGTACTGAATGGAAGGATTTAAAAAAACGGACCATGGACTGTGGGGACTGGTCCCATCAGTACTTGAAAAATGACCCTACATACTGATAGGCTGATACGATCAGCCATCCGTACTGCCTTGAAGGACCAAGTTCTGCCCCGGACTGGTCCAACAGGCCATGAAAAATTGACCCATGCGTACTGATCAGGCTTATATGATTAGCCTTATCCGTACTGTCCAGACTGGTCCCGTTAATACATTAAAAATGACCCATATGTACTGATAGGCTTGTACGATCAGCCATCTGTACTGCTTGGAAGGACCAAGGACTCTCCATATTGGTCCATCCGGCCATTTAAAATAGACCCATACGTACCGATAGGCTGAAATGATCAGCCTTATCCAAACTGAATGGAAGCATTTAACTCAACGGACCACAGACTGTCTAGACTAGTCCCATTAGTACATTCAAAATGACCCATACGTATTAATAGGCTGAAATAATCAGCCTTATCCAAATTGAATGGAAGGATTTACCTCAACATACCATGGACTGTCCGGACTGGTCCGAACAGTACATGAAAAACGACCCATACATACTGATAGGCTGGTACGATCAGCCATCCGTACTGCCTGGAAGGACCAAGGACTGTCCAGACTGGTTCATCATGCAATGAAAAATTGACCCATACGTACTGATAGGCTGAAATGATCAGCCTTATCCAAACTGAATGGAAGGATTTAACTAAACAGACCTTGGACTGTCCGGACTGGTCCCATCAGTACATGAAAAATGACTCATAGGTACTGATAGGCTGATACGATCAGCCATTTGTACTGTTTGGAAGGAACAAGGTCTGTCCAGACTGGTCCATCAGGCCATGAAAAATCGACCCATACGTACTGATAGGATGATATGATCAGCCTTAACTATACTGAATGAAAAGATTTAACTCAGCAAACCAAGGATTGTCCGGACTGGTCCCAACAGTACATGAAAAATGACCCATACTTACTGAAAGGCTGGTACGATCAGCCATCCGTACTGCCTGGAAGGACCAAGGACTGTCCTGACTGGTCCATCAGGCCATGAAAAATCAACTAATATATTGATAGGCTGAAATGATCAGCCTTATCCTAACTGAATGGAAGGATTTAACTCAACGAACCATGGACTGTCCGGACTGGTCCCATCAGTATTTGAAAATTGACCCATACGTACTGATAGGCTGATACAATCAGCCATTTGTTCTGCCTGAAGGACCAAGGACTGTCCAGACTGGTTCCATCAAGCCATTAAAAATCGACTCATACGTACTGATAGGCTGATATGATCAGCCTTAACAACACTAAGTGGAAGGATTTAACTCACCGGATGATGGACTGTCCGGACTGGTCCCACCAGTACTCGAAAAATAACCCATACATACTGATAGGCTGATACGATAGGCCAATCGTAATGCCTTGAAGGACCAAGGTCTGCCCAGACTGGTCCAACAGGCCATGAAAAATCGACCCATACGTACTGATAAGCTTATATTATCAGCCTTATCCTACTGAATGGAAGGATTTAATCCAATGGACCATGGACTGTCCAAACTTGACCCATTAGTACATTAAAAATGACCCATACGTAATGATAGGCTGGTANCCAATCGTAATGCCTTGAAGGACCAAGGTCTGCCCAGACTGGTCCAACAGGCCATGAAAAATCGACCCATACGTACTGATAAGCTTATATTATCAGCCTTATCCTACTGAATGGAAGGATTTAATCCAATGGACCATGGACTGTCCAAACTTGACCCATTAGTACATTAAAAATGACCCATACGTAATGATAGGCTGGTATGATAAGCCATCCGTACTGCCTGGAAGGACAAAGGACTGTTCAGACTGGTCCATCAGGCCATGAAAAATCGACCAAGACGTACTGATAGGCTCATATGATCAGACTTATAAGTACTGAGGCTTATATGATCAGCCTTATCCGTACTCAATGGAAGGATTTAACTCAACGGACCATGAACTGTCCGGACTGGTCCCATCAGTACTTGAAAAATGACCCATACGTACTGTTTTGCTGATACGATCATCCATTTGTACTGCCTTGAAGGACCAAGGTCTTCCCAGACTGGTCCAACAGGCCATGAAAAATCGACCCAGACGTATTGATAGGCCTAATGATCAGCCTTATCCGTTCTGATAGGCTCATATTATCAGCCTTATCCATACTGAATGGAAGGATTTAATGCAACGGACCATAGACTGTCTAGACTTGTCCCATTAGTATATTTAAAATGACCCATACGTACTGATAGGCTGGTACGATCAGCCATCCGTACTGCCACGAAGGACCAAGGACTGACCAGACTGGTCCATCAGGCCATGAAAAATCAGCCCAGACGTACTGATAGGCTCATATGACAATCCTTATCCGTACTGATAGGCTTTTATTATCAGCCTTATCTGTACTGGGTGGAAGGATTTAATCCAATGGACCATGGACTGTCCAAACTTCTCCCATTAGTACATTAAAAATGACCCATATGCAATGATAGGCTGGTACGATTAGCCATCCGTACTGCGTGGAAGGACAAAGGACTGTCCAGACTGGTTCATCAGGCCATGAAAATTGACTCATACCTACTCATACGTACTGATAGGCTGATATGATCAGCCTTCACCACACTGAATGGAAGGATTTAACTCACCGGACGATGGACTGTCTGGACTGGTCCCACCAGTACTTGAAAAATGACCCACACGTACTGATAGGCTGATACGATAGGCCATTCGTAATGCCTTCAAGGACCAAGGTCTGCCCAGACTGGTCCAACAGGCCATGAAAAATCGACCCATACGTATTGATAGTCTTATATGATCAGCCTTATACGTAGTGAATGGAAGGATTTAATCCAATGGACCATGGACTGTTCAAACTTGTCCCATTAGTACATTAAAAATGACCCATACGTAATGATAGCCTGGTACGATCAGCCATCCGTACTGCCTGGAAGGACAAAGGACTGTTCAGACTGGTCCATCAGGCCATGAAAAATCGACCCAGACGTACTGATAGGCTCATATGATCAGCCTTATCAGTACTGATAGGCTTACTGAATGGAAGGATTTAACTCAACGGACCATGAACTGTCCTGACTGGTCCCATCAGTACTTGAAAAATGACCCATACGTATTGATATGCTGATACGATCATCCATTTGTACTGTTTGGAAGGACCAATGACTGTCCAGACTGGTCCATCAGGCCATGGAAAATCGACCCATACGTACTGATAGGATAATATGATCAGCCTTAACCATACGGATGGGCTCATATGATCAGCCTTATCCGTACCGAATGGAAGGATTTAATGCAACAGACCATGGACTGTCTAGACTGGTCCCATTAGTACATTTAAAATGACCCATACGTACTGATAGGCTGGTACGAACAGCCATTCGTACTGCCATGAAGGACCAAGGACTGTCAACACTGGTCCATCAGGCCATGAAAAATCGACCCATACGTACTGATAGGATGATATGATCAGCCTTGACCATACGGATGGGCTCATATGATCAGCCTTATCCGTACTGAATGGAAGGATTTAATGCAACAGACCATGGACTGTCTAGACTGGTCCCATTAGTACATTTAAAATGACCCATACGTACTGATAGGCTGGTACGATCAGCCATTCGTACTGCCAGGAAGGACCAAGGACTGTCCAGACTGGTCCATATGATCAGCCTTATCCGTACTAATATGCTTTTATTATCAGCCTTATCTGTACTAAATGGAAGGATTTAATCCAATGGACCATGGACTGTCCAAACTTGTCCCATTAGTACGTTAAAAATGACCCATACACAATGATAGGCTGGTATGATTAGCCATCCGTACTGCATGGAAGGACAAAGGACTGTCCAGACTGGTTCATCAGGCCAGGAAAAATCGACTCATACGTACTGATAGGCTGATATGATCAGCCTTAACCATACTGAATGGAAGGATTTAACTCAACTGACCATGGACTGTCCAAACTGGTCCCAATAGTACATGAAAAATGACGTATACATACTGATAGGCTGGTACGATCAGCCATCCGTACAGCCTGGAAGGACCAAGGAATGTCCAGACTGGTTCATCAGGCCATGAAAAATCGACTCATACGTACTGATAGACTGATATGATCAGCCATTCGTACTGCCTGGAAGGACCAAGGGCTGTCCAGACTAGTCCATCAGGACATGAAAAATCGACTCATACGTATTGATAGGCTGATATGATCAGAATTAACCATACTGAAAGGAAGGATTTAACTCAACGGACCATGGACTGTCCAAATTGGTCCCAGCAGTACATGAAAAATGACCCATACGTACAGATAGGCTGAAACGATCAGCAATCCATCTTGCCTGGATGGACCAAACTCAACGGACCATGGACTATCAAAACTGGTCCCATCAGTACATGAAAAATGACCCATACGTACTGATAGGCTGATACGATCAGCCATTCGTACTGCCTAGATGGACCAAGGACTGTTCAGCCTGGTCCTTCATGCCATGAAAAATCAACCCGTACGTATTGATAGGCTAATATGATCAGCCTTAACCCTACTGAATTGAAGGATTTAACTCAACGGACGATGGACTGTCCGGACTGGTCCCATCAGTAAATGAAAAGTAACCCATACGTGCTGATATGATGATAGGATTAGCCATCCGTACTGCCTTGATGGACCAAGGACTGTCCATACTGGTCCATCAGGCCATGAAAAATCCACCCATACATACTGATAGGCTGATATGATTAGCCTTAACCGTATTTAATGGAAGGAGTTAACTCAATGGACCATGGACTGTCAAAACTGGTCCCATCAGTACATAAAAAATGACCCATACGTACTGATAGGTTGATACGATCAGCCATCCGTACTGGCTAGATGGACCAAGGACTGTACAGCCTGGTCTATCAGGCCATGAAAAATTGACCCATACGTACTGATAGGCTGATATGATCAGCCTTAACCATACTGAATGGAAGGATTTAACTCAGCGGACCATGGACTGTCCAGACTGGTCCCAACAGTACATGAAAAATGACCCACACGTACTAATAGGCTGATACGATCAGCCATCCGTACTGCCTAGATGGACCAAGGACTGTCCAGCCTGGTCTATAAGGCCATGAAAAATTAACCCATACGTACTGATAGGCTGATATGATCAGCCTTAACCATACTGAATGGAAGGATTTAACTCAGCGGACCATGGACTGTCCGGACTGGTCCCAACAGTACATGAAAAATTACCCATACGTACTGATAGGCTGGTACGATCAGCCATCCGTACTGCATGGATCGATCAAGGCCATGAAGAATCAACCCATACGTACTGATAGGCTTATATGATTAGCCTTAACCATACTTAATTGAAGGATTTAACTCAACGGACCATGGACGGTCCGGACTGGTCCCATTAGTACATAAAAAATAACCCATACAGGCTGATATGATGATACAATTAGCCATCCGTACTGCCTGGATGGACCAAGGACTGTCAAGACTGGTCCATCAGGCCATGAAAAATCGACCCATACGTACTGATAGGCTGATATGATTAGCCTTAACCAAACCGAATGGAAGGATTTAACTCAACAGACCATGGACTATCAAAACTGGTCCCATCAGTACATGAAAAATGACCCATACGTACTGATAGGCTGATAAGGTCAGCCATTCATACTGCCTAGATGTACCAAGGGCTGTCCAGCCTTTTCCATCAGGCCATGAAAAATCGACCCATCGGTACTGATAGGCTGATATGATCAGGATACGATCAGCCATCCGTACTGCATTGATGGACCAAGGACTGTACAGACTGGTCCATCAGGCCATGAAAAATCGACCTATACGTACTGATAGGCATATATGATCTTCCTTATCCAAACTGAATGGAAGGATTTAATTCAACGGACCATGGACTGTCTAGACTAGTCCCATTAATACATGAAAAATAACCCAAACGTGTTGATATGATGTAGGATTAGCCATCCGTACTGCCTGAATGGACAAAGGACTATCCATACTGGTCCATCAGGCCATGAAAAATCCACCCATACATACTGATAGGCTGATATGATTAGCCTTAACTGTACTTAATGGTAGGATTTAACTCAACGGACCATGGACTGTCAAAACTGGTCCCATCAGTACATAAAAAATGACCCATACGTACTGATAGGCTTATACAATCAGCCTTAACCATATTGAATGGAAGGATTTAACTCAGCGGACCACTGACTGTCCGGACTGGTCCCAACATTACATGAAAAATTACCCATACGTACTGCCTGGATGGACCAATGACTGTTCAGACTGGTCCACCAAGCCACGAAAAATCCACTTATACGTACTGATAGGCTGATATGATTAGCCTTAACCGTACTTAATGGAAGGATTTAACCCAACGGACCATTGATTGTCAAAACTGGACCCATCATCAGTACATGGGAAATGACCCATACATACTGATAGGATGATATGATCAGCCATCCGTACTCCCTAGATGGACCAAGGACTATCCAGCCTGGTCTATCAGGCCATGAAAAATCAACCCATACGTACTGATAGGCTGATATGATTAGCCTTAACAATTCTGAATGGAAGGATTTAACTCAGCGGACCATGGACTGTCAAAACTGGTCCGATAAGTACATGAAAAATGACCCATACGTACTGATAGGCTGATATGATCATCCATCCGTACTGCCAGGAAGGATAAAGGACTGTATAGACTGGTCCATCAGGCCATGAAAAAATCAACTCATACGTACTGATAAGCTTATATGATCAGCCTTAACCATACTGAATGGAAGGATTTAACTCAATGGACCATGGACTGTCCGGATTGGTCCCAACAGTACATGAAAAATGACCCATACGTACTGATAGGCTG
>MU107668.1:0-43406 GCA_012274485.2 Sinapis alba | reverse complement strand
AATACTTTTCAGCTAAGAAACCATTCTTATAATTCTTATTTAAGAGACGGTTCTTAGCTTTTGTTAGTTAAAAAAGCTAAGAACCGTCTCTTATCCAAAGCTAAAAACTCCAGTTAAGAGATTGAAGATAATGATGGTCTAATATATGGAGTTTTAAAGACAAGTTAAAAGGAATTAATGAACATGTTAATTTGTTGGGTGTTAAGGTGATGTTGCTTGGTGCACAAAATGACAACCACGAGGACAAGAAGATGCAAGTCACTGTGGCATTCAACCACTTTGGTAAAGGACTTGTGCAGAGGATGCCGAGGATTCGGTGGGGTTTCGTCCATGTTGTCAACAATGACTACACTCATTGGGAGCTTTACGCTATCGGGGGTAGCCAAAATCCTACCATTCTCAGCCACGGAAACCGTTTCATCGCTCCTCCTCACCTACAACATTACAGAGAGGTACGTACAAACATATAAACCCCAAAGGCTTTTGATGTGTTTAAGGTATATATATTTTTTGAGCTAAGAGAAAGATGTGTGTGTGTGTATAGGTGACAAAGAGAGATTATGCTCCAGAAGCCGAGTGGAAAAACTGGAATTGGAGATCCGACAAAGACATGTTCATGAACAATGCATATTTCAGACAATCTGGAAATCCGAAGTTCATGTGTTCTTTCTCTAGACAACAGATGATAAGGCCCAAACACGGTGTTGCAGTTTCAAAACTTACCAAATACGCCGGAGCATTGGATTGCCGGGTCGGAAAACCATGCTAAACAATATTATTCCTCACTACAACTTCGTTTTCTTTCTCTTGTATCTAGGCCAAAATCTTTTTAAAAGAAAATCATGGGGTGAAAAATTGAAATAATTTTAATTTACGAAGATTTTTGTGTAAAGAATGAATGCAAACGGCTGGATACTTTGTAACTCTATTCTGTTTCTGTATTACATTTGTTGTGTATGTTTGTGCTCACCATAGTTTCACTATCTTATCTTGGCGACAATATAAAATACCTATGAAAAAACAGATAAGGTGATTAATTTAGAAACAAAGACTTAATTAGGCAATGACTAAAGGATCAAAGTAATGTCCATTTCTTAAACCAAATATTTTCAAACACTAACATTTTTTTTTCAAAATTTCAAACACTAACATTTTACTTCATTAACACTTTAATTATCGTATTAATTATAAATCAAATTGTATTTTTCTAATATTTTGGCCTTCATTCCACAGAAAAACTAATATTATATCTTCCCATCTATCCGTTTCCATCAGTTCTTTTGGTTTGTGATTAAAAAATATTATACAACATATTAAGTTATAGTATATTTTATCAAATGGGTAGATTTGATAAACTATTTCTATGGTATTACTTACATGTCTTCTATATGCATTTATATTGATTTTTCATAAGTTATACATCCTATCTTCATTTGTAACATAATCGTCATGTCTTCTATAAGCACTTATATTGATTTTTCATAAAGCGTACTGTCGTGTTGACCATTAACCTATATACAGTGAATCTCAAGCTGGCCTTAAGCTTCAAAAGTCTTTTACGTCATTGTTTAATGTCAATGTCTAAATCGTCACCATTGACCTTTAGGTCAGTAGAAAATCTATTGGCAAGTTGATAGAAACTATCTTATTGAATATTTCGTAAGGAAGGCTGGCAAATTTACCAAACCTTTAATTGTCACTATAGTTTTTAAAAAGAAAATGTTATTTGCAAATTTTGTTAATGCATGTTTAATAATCACAACACGAACATACCTAGCTAATAATACATGTTTCGCAAAATGTTGAAAATTCGTGAAGACATGCTAGTTGACCCTTCCATTTACTGATTCACTCATTGTCTAGCAAAAGTCAACTACTTATTAATAATACATGTTTCGAACCGTTGACTCGATTATTCCTATTTTCGCTGTCATTTATTTTCTTTTTCTTTGTATGTCACTGCAATTCCGCCTAGCCTAGTTGTTTCCATTCACATTTTTTTTTTTTGTCTTTTGTTGGAGGTAACGTGATCATATCAGCGTAGAGTTTATTTATAAATATTTTTATCATTTTCTATTATAATTCGTATCGATGACCGAAGACTTTTCCTTGTCTAAATAAGACTAATACTCCCTCCGTTTCAGATTAATTGTCATTGTAGAATAAAATTTTCGTTTTAAAATAAGTGTCGTTTTATAGTTTTAATGTAAAATTTATTGATTTTTTATTTTAATCTATTTTTCTATTGGTTGAAATGTAGTTAGGTGTATTGGTAGTTGTGTTTTTGTTTTAGAAATATACAAAATTAAATGTTTTCTTAATATGTGTGTCGAAGTCTAAAATGACAACTAAAATGAAACGGAGGGAGTATGTTTTTTTCCTTGTATTCTAATATACTATAACGTGGCAAAATATAAAACTACACACGAAATCATTAGCTTTCTCACTGAAATGTTATTAAGTAATTGTTGAGTTTTCCTGGACATTGTAATAAAACTAAAACATATTATGCTTTAAATCCCTAAAATATTGGCTTGGTGTTGATTATGAGAAGCTAACTAATATGTCATCAAATTTTAGTTAACTGATCAAAGATAAAATGACTACAGTAAAAACTTCAATTATAAATTATTAATATTAAGACTTTGACATTTTATTAATTTACAAAAAATTCTAAAATATTTATTGTTGATGTAATTTTTTTTAAAGTAAAATTTGCATGATTTTACGATATATGCATCAATTATATTTTATAGATAAAATTTTATATTATTATTATTATTTGATTAATTACTGTATAAAAGATATTTACCATAAATATATACATTTTAAGGTGTAAATGACAAAATAACATATTTTGAAATGTTTAGTAAAATAAAAAATAAACTTCACTATGAATAAAAACAAACAATACTATATATTGGTTTATTTATAAAATATTATATATTATATATTAATTATTAAGTTTTTTATAAAAAATATTATCTTATATTTTACCAAATTATATTATATTTTATATTTACCCAATTCAAAACTGAAAAAAATATTATTATTATTTTTTAATCCCAGGCCCATGGAGAGTATACTGTATGTATAACATTTTTGTTAAAGAAAGAAACCACATTGATACCAGGATCGTTTACTTGCAAACTCACGTATCCATATGAAATTCACCCTTTAAAAAGGAATAATAAGTTCACCCTCTATGTACGTGTAAAGCCAAATTGCGCTAATATGTCCATTCACATCATATACTCTGGAAGCACACGCATGTATTTAGAGAGAGAGAATATTCCAATTTCAAAATTAATTATAGCAGACTAGGTATCATATTATTATCATCAACGAGGTCAATGATTTTTTTTTTTTTGTTGGTTTTGGTTAGATTAGCAGGGATATTTTTAAAATAAATGACTTGGATATGATTGGAAAAAGAAAGCATATAAATCCGGAGATCGAAAAGGTCGTCCTTAACTCATGGTTGAAATAATTAAAAAAATGAACAAGTTGAACTGTTGACGATATGAGTCTTCCTCGAAGAAAGTACTCATAGATCTATTCTGAAGGCTATATATAGTAGAGGTTGTGAAGAAAGAGGAGAAACAAACAAAAAAAAAAGAAAGAAGAATAAAATTTTGTTTTGTTAGACAAGAAGAAGAGGACGAATTGAAGATCTTCTTATAGTTCTGATCTCTTAATGGAGGTTCTTAAGAAATTAACTACTTCAGATACGATTGTAAAAGATGAAGTTGCTGGATCATCTGCTTCTTTCCCTGGTGAAGGACGCATCCAAGAGAGTAGAAAGGTAACAAAACCCCAGATGTTATATATATATATGCGTTAGTCTATGCGGGAAATCTCCTTTATCAGTATTTTGTGTTTCTGATTTACTGCACTCTTTTATATGATTAGCCTGTGTTTTGATTTATGATTTCATTATTACTCAATCTGTTTCCTTAAGAGGAGTGATTTTTATTTTTTTGTATGAAAAGAGGGTTATTTTACATTTTTAATATGGTTTTACATAATTTTCCTTTTGTACTTTTAATAATTAATATATTTTATTAAATAAAAGTCTATTACTATATTGTAATTTTTTAATCTGTGTTAAATATGTCAAAATATACTATTTACGAAAATGATCTATGTTTTAAAAAATAATTTTTAAGAGATATAATTTTTACATTTTAATGTATTTTTATTAAGTAATAAGAATTAATTGAAAGCTTTGAAAACATTGATGATGTCTTTTTGAAGTTTGATAGGTTAAAAGTTATGGTAATAATTAATCATAAAATATATTATTTATAAATTAAATTAAGATATTTTTTGTAATATGTGTGAAAATTCTAAAATATATTTTAAAAGGAAGAAGGAGGATATGTAAATATGGAAGTGCCTAAAAAAGTTTGGATCTCAATAAAATTGTTTTCAGTTTTATAACATAAATAGATGGAATAAAACTAGAGGCAATATCAACATCTAATTCAGTAAAATAATCCATTACACCAAATAATGAGTATAGATCACTATATATATTCCATCCGTTTTATTTTAGTTATATTTTTAGGTTTTAAAATCTTTTAATTTTGTATATTTTCTATATAAAAACATTACTACTTATACATTTAACCACATTTTAACCAATAAAAATAGAATAACACATAAAATTAATAATTTTTTCATTGATGAAATTTATTTTGAAACAAAAAAAAATATTTTACAACAACAACTAAATTGAAACATAAGGAGTATTAAATAAAATATACTCTTTGTGTTAATAAAATTGTTTTCATATAGAAAAGATAATGATGTCTTAATTATAATAAAATGAATTTGATGATATTTCAGGTGAGTCATGAACTTGAATCTGCAAATATTGAGATGAGTGAAATGAAGGAAGAGAATGAGAAACTTAAAGTAATACTAGAACACATTGAGAGTGATTACAAGTCTCTTAAACTCAGATTTTTGAACATTCAGCGAAACTCTTTAGCCAAACCAGTCCGGGATAACAAGAATGATCATCTCAACACAGAGTTTATAAGTTCTTCTGATCAAGAACGTGAATTTATTTCGCTTTCTCTCGGGAGAAGAGGCTCGAATTCCCCATCTAATAGCATTGCCAATAAAGAAGAGAAGACAAAATTAATAAGCTTAGGAGCCAAAGAAGACGAGGAGTTAATGACAAATGTGGATTTGACTTTAGGACCAAACGTTGGATTAGCAAAGGAAAATAGTGTCATTTCAAGCGTAGAAAATAGCTCATCAGAAGAAGCTCCAGCCATGAATAAAGTCACCAGGAAGAGAAGTCTTCTTAGTGGTGATCATGCTGATGATAATGGTCAGCAAAATCTTGCCAAAAGAGCTAGAGTTTGTGTTAGAGCAAGATGTGACACTCTCACGGTGAGTTTGTAACCATCATACTGATAATTCTTCAAAATTTTGTCATCTTATATATTGATGAAATATCGTATGTTTGTGTGTTATAAGATGAATGATGGTTGTCAATGGAGAAAATACGGACAAAAGGTTGCAAAAGGAAACCCATGTCCAAGAGCATATTACCGCTGCACGGTTGCGCCTGGTTGTCCTGTTCGAAGACAGGTATCTTTATCTATCTTTATCTACCAAGACATATACTATAAAACATACTATTATAGTTTCCAGTGTCTAATTTCTTGTAACCTTTTTATATTCTTGAAAAGGTCCAAAGATGTGTAGATGACATGTCAATTCTAATCACAACTTATGAAGGAACACACAACCACCCTCTTCCACTCACAGCCACCGCCATGGCTTCCACCACCGCAGCTGCCGCCTCCATGCTCCTGTCTGGTTCCTCCACATCAGGATTAGACACTGAGATGATCAAGAACGGTATGAACTTCAAACTCAACAGTTCAAGATTCATTAACAAACCAACCGTTCTCTCGCCATTACACCCTACAGTCACTCTAGATCTCACGGCTCCTCCTATGCCAAAACCATCTTCATCACCATATTCTTTGAACTTCAACACGTTTCCTTCACTCCAAAGAATATTCCCTTCCACAAACCTTAATTTCTCTGCTTCTTCTTCTTCTTCCTCCGATTCAACTTCAACCATCAACATTCCCACTATTTGGGGTAGTGGATGCGCTTCTTGCAGTCCTGTTACAGATAATAAGGTCCAGACCGGATCAGCATCGTTTCTAAATATTGAAAAAACCCTACCACAAGACCCTTCTTTGACCGAAACCCTAACGAAGGCTCTTACTTGCGACCCAAGTTTCCACTCAGTGATAGCACAAGCCATATCAAATATGGTCGGATCAGGGAATCTAATGCAAAATTCTAGTACCTCAAATAGCTTGTCGATTAATCAACAAGCTGCTGCAGATTCTAACAACGAAAATAAAGGATGTGAAGGGTATTTCAGCAGCTTATTGATGTCAAATATGGCGAATCCAGGAATGTTATCACCGTTAAGCCTACCTCCATCACAACTTCCATTGACTATGTTCACCACTTCTTCTTCGTCTAAGCCTAGTTTTTTTGTGAACAAGGAAAAAAAGAGGTTCTAACTTTATAGTATTTTCAATGTGTAATGCAAAAGTCTTTAGAGTTAATTATTTTCTAATGATATATTTTGTGGCCCATTTGTTTGACCATGACGACAATTGGATAATACAGACTAAAAGAAGATAATTAATTTTGGATGTTTTTTATTTAAAAACATCATTACCCATACACCTAATCATATTTCAATCAATAGAAAATTAAACTAGAAAATAAAATCAATAAATTTTGCATTGAAATGCTAAAACAACATTTATTTTGTAACAAAATTTTTCTCTAAAACAATATTTAATACGAAACAGATTATATAAAACTAAATCGCCAAACGTCTTATTTTCAGTATTGCCGACCAAACACAACATGGATACGCTTACAACAACAAAAAAAAATACTAATCACGAAAAAAATGTTACGCAACAAACCATTGATACATCATAAATTCACACTCTAAGTTTTCTTTAGCAGCTTAATAATGCGTTTTATGGTAGACATAAACTCTTTCTCCTTCTCTGGAATCACCGAGTGATAGGCATTCTCCTTCCATGCTCTATAGAAAAACGATTCTTTCTCAACAAATATGGTAGCTTTGTTTGCGTTGCACGTTCCATTCTTCAGAGTATCCGACATTTCGTTAAGTAGCGATTCAGATTTCACCAACGAACTCAACTCCTCTTTCATATCTGATTCCTTCTTCAACGGTTTCAACTCTCCCAGCAATTTCTTTGCATTCTCAATCTCTTTTATGAGTTTGTCGTTCATCAGTTCTCTTTCTTCTTCTCCTTTTAATGTTGTCAGAGTTTCGGGTTTTACATCGCGGAGTTTCACTAGCTTTACGTCTCTCGCTGCTGCCTCTTCGATGTTGCATCCCAATGTGATGACTAGGGTCACAATAAGACTAGGTGGTATGATAGATTTCTTTGCCATATTGTATTGTTTCAAATTGATTTAAGGCAAATCTTATTTGGTTATATATATATGAGAGGATTGAAACTTATGTGGGTGGTTTGCATTTACAAGTGAAAAATGTTGTCTAAAAGTAGAAGATAATATGTTTGATATTTTGATGTCCTTTACTTCTATTAGTAAATGCTATAAATATAAAAATTTGAACTAAATGATTTTAGTAAAAAAGAAATTTGAGAATTTTATGGATAACCAAATAAAGTTGAGTCTCCGGGTGAATACAATACGTTGACCATCAGTTTTAAGGGTTATATGAACGTACTATTATTAGTCAGAGATAATGGTATAAAAAACCTTATTTTGTCAAAGACAAGAACTCACATCTCCTCTCGCCTCTTTTCCTTTAACAAATTATTTGGAATCTAATTTCAAACTGATTGTTAAGGGAAAATTGAGCTCTATAGTCATGGCAAAAAAGATCTCCTTATTGCTTTTTGTCGTTGCCCTTTTTGCTTCTCTCCACGCTTATGAAGCTCACCGTATGGGAAAATTCGATGAAGGACTTGAAAAAGACTTGCACAAAGCCGAGGCCATGATAGAGGAAGACTTGAAGGCCAAGAAAACGAGCATTCAAAGTTTAAAATTTGAGGTGCAAACGTTGAGCAAATCTGAACAGACGCTGAAACAAGTTGGAAATGATCATTACAAAAAGGATACAGATGAAGCGCCTTACGGAAAGAAACTCAAAAAATTCAGCAGGATAGTAAAAATCAAGAAATCACCTGGGAAATACAAGAAACCTTCATCGGTAATCCAAAAGATATTGAGTGATTTTGGGCTAAACGGAGGGAGGGATTAATGACAAAAGATAATAATTAGGGTTTGGTTATTATTTAAAGAAGGTTTGAACTTGTTCATTGAGTTTAGCTTTACAAATGAGAGGAGCAAATAATTTCCCCCATAGTATAAAAGTTGCATCATAATGTAATTAATATGATTAAATGAACTTTTCTTTTGATAATTACGGGATCCCAAAAGTTTTCTAAATTCAAGAATAATCACACAAGATTTTAGAGCAAGATTAACCCTAGAACCCCATTTTTTTTTTTAATTTTTTTTTTTTTAAAAAAATAAAAATTAAAAAACGAATCAATCGCGGGTCGCCACGTGTCAGTAGGACCCGCAAACAGTGCAAGAAACTCTTAAGAACCGGTTCTTATTTAAGAGTTTTAGAAACTGGTTCTTACACTATTCATGGGACACATCCCCCTAAAAACCCCTCTAAAAACCCCATTTAATCATGTTCTTACATCCGGGTATGCAACTAATCTATCAATATGATACGGCTAAGTGGCCAACCCGAAACGACCTTACTTGAACATGATTAAATTAAATATTACTACTTATGATATTACCGGAGGCAGACCAATAAACTATAATTTAAACACTCCATTTTATTAAACTGATAATAGTTATATTAAATACAAATTGTTTAATTATATGTTTATAATTTTTGTAGTTAACAACAAACACTTTGTATTGGTAAAAGGTTTGAAAAGTTTAATTATCTTACAATTAAAAAAATAATTAATATGTAAATTAAAATTATTTTAATTCTAACTATCAAATTTTAAATTGTAGCTAACATGGTGAATGAGATTCATATTTTTAGTTTAATCATTGATGTACATTTATGGTGGTGGATTTGATAATTTCTAAATTCTAAAATATTTTGGCCAACATACCACTTTTAGTCATTTCATTCAGTGTTGAAGATGTTGCGACGGAAAATAAATCTGTCAATAAAAATAATTTGTATCACTCATTATGTGACGAGATAATTGGAGCTGAAGCAACAAATAGAATTTTGAAGGATCTTATTCTTATTACTTGCAAAGTGATCAAGTTTAAATTATATTTCACATTCAAAGATCATTCCCTTGACATTACAAGTCCACGTGTATTCAATGACAATACTTGGAAGAAAAAAGCAATTGCAATTTTTTTTATAGAATATAATGCCAAAACATACTTTTGTGGAAAGAGAGAATTATTCGAAAACAGATAATTTTTGAAATTGTTAACTTTGCATGAGATAAAAATAATGAAGAAAAGAAGAATGTGTGTGTGATTTACCAAGAAGAATATATTACTGAAAAAGATCTCTTAAGGTTAACATGTAATGTAATCGTGTCTTCGACAATATATATTTTTACATAGCTTTAAAAGATCACAAATGCCCAACTTATCATTATAAATTACTTTATTAAATTATTAAATACTTAAATTTAAATGTGATTCAAATATTAAGTTGATGTATTTGTATTTTAGTTACAATCTATAACTATAAATATATATACATAATATTATATGTAAATGAATATAGATGCATGTAATCTACTTTGTGACATGATAACTTTTTCGAAAGTAAAATTAAGATTTTTTATATAAAATATAAATTATATCTCTATTAAAAAATATTTTTAGATCCGTTGTAAAATAAATAACTGAAGGGGGTAGAGAGAGACAGATGAAGAAACTAAAAATAAAAACAGGTAATGTTGTACAATTTTAAATACATATGAGAAAACAAACAATTACTTTCGCCAAACTAATGCTAGGGCTGAGCATATTATCCGTTAAATTTGTTATGATTCGTTATTCATTTCAATTTGATGTGAAAAAATCTAGATATCCGTAAAACTTAGAATCAAAGCAAATAGCAAAATGTGATATCCATAAAAAATAAATTAAATCATAAATATTATTTTTTTAGAAAGTTGGATATCCGATCCGATCTGAATACCATTATATCTAAATATATTTATGATATAATTAGGTCATTTTTATTATATATATACATATTTAAAAGTATATAAACATTATATATGTTTGAACAAGCAAGATAACGTAGCAATTTAATACAAACATTATATGAAGAGTGTGTGATGTTGTTATTAATTCACTCTATTTGATTTAACTTTCAATTTTTTGCATTTCATTCTAATTTGGTATTTTTCAGATTAAGTTTGGTTTAGATCTCGTTCTGAGTATTTTATCTAAACCTAGGTACAAGGTTGTTAATAACTCACAAATACACCATGATTATTAAATTATAAAAACTAGTTGGAATTTATGTAGAAAAATGAATTATTATTACTAAAATAATTATTATACACAATATATGCAAAAAATCATAAAACTGGAATAAAAATGTTTCTCACTCTTTTTATATTTTCACAAAATTATAGCATCAAATAAACTCCTAACACACATGCCCATATCTAGTATATATATATATATAGGAAACAAGGATACTCTTTCTTGAATATTTATAATTGAAGGTTCGAAATTTGAAGTTTTTGAGTAAGATGATGGCTACCAAAAACTTTTGCGAAATAAATGGGTGACCAGAGAAGTCAGCACCATTCGTTGACCATCAAAACAAGGTTGCTATTTTTAGGCATAGATAAAACTGTAAATGATTTAAGAAATGAACACACAAGAACTCAATCCTCTTATATAATATCTCCCTTTTAACAAATTATAGTTCCATCTATTTCTAATTAAGTTGAGGGAAAAGATAATAATAAAACATGGCAAAAATCTCCGTTGTGCTTCTCGTTCTCGCTCTTATTGTCTTTCTACATGTCTCTGAGGCTACACGTTCGACAGATACAGACGAACAAAAAAATAAAGACGAAAAAGTAGCTGAAAACGACAAAGACAAAGAAAGAGATAAAAATCAAGATGAAAAAGTAGTTGACAAAGACAAAGACAGAGACAAAGACAAAGAAAAAGAAAAAGATAAAAACGAAAAAGTACTTGAAAACGGCAACGAAAAAGACAAAGACAAAGACAAAGACAAAGAGAAAGACAAAGTTAAAGACGAAGACAAAGATAAAAGTAAAGACAAAAGCGAAGACAAAGACAAAGGCAACAAAGATGAAGACAAAGAAAAAGAAGAAAAAGTACTTGAAAATGACCTGGATGAAGCCAAAAGCTTGATAGCAGATGACTTGAAAGAAAAGAAAGCCAACCTTAAGAACTTGGAAACAATGGTGAATGAGTTAACCAAATCTGAGACGGTGTTGGATGAGCTCGGAGAAGCTCACAAAAAAGGTAAAAGTCTAAAACCTTATGAGAAAAAGCTTAAGAAATTCAACAGAAGGATTAAGCAGACACCCAAGAAAAAGAGATATGGATCCATAATTCAGAGCATTTTGAAGGATTTGGGATTAAACAGAGGGAGATATTGAAACATGAACTAGGGTTTCATGAACGTTATAAGGAGGTTTCATACTGGCACATGAAGTTTGGCTTTACAAATGAGAGGAGATAATAATTTGCCCATTGTATATATTTAATTAATTGCACATCAGTTTAATATTAAATCAACTGTACGTAATCCAATTAAATGAAACGTATTACTTATAATATTTTCATCTATTTTTGTTTTATATTAATTTGTTATTAACAAAAGAGCCTAATCAAAAGCCATGAGCAACATAAGCCGGATAGGAATGTTATTGAGGTTATGATACCATTTTTCATGTTTTAAATATAAAATGTTATTTGATATTTAAGTTTCTTTTTACACAAATTGACGATGTTTGAGTATCAACCGGTAAATAGTAAGAGCATCTATATTTCATTTTGGAAGAATGAAGTAAAGTTGAACTTCATTTTAAAACAAAAAATGGAATTGAGTTGAAGAACCGTGCGGTCTAAACCAGCTTTACGCAATGAACTATGGAGCCATTCCGGTGGTCCATGCCGTGGATGGACATTTGATAGTAAGGAAGCAGGTAAAGCTGATTCATGCTTTAGGAAACTCTGTTTGTTGACATATAGAGAAATTATAAGGAGAGATGGGAAGGGCTTCAGAGAAGAGGAATGACACAAGATTTGAGTTGGGATAATGCTGCAGACAAGTATGAAGAAGTTCTCCTTGCTGCTAAGTATCAATGGTGAGGTTAATAAAAGTTACCTTTTTCACTGAAAAACACTTATGAAATGACAAATGAGTTTGGATTTTAAGATATATTTAGAGATCAATGACAAATGAGTTTGGAGTTTCTTGGGGATCTCATCATCAACCACCCCTCATATAAATAGAAAGA
Organism: Sinapis alba; assembly: GCA_012274485.2. NCBI lineage: Eukaryota > Viridiplantae > Streptophyta > Magnoliopsida > Brassicales > Brassicaceae > Sinapis > Sinapis alba. The sequence continues at coordinate 30,819 of MU107668.1, read as the reverse complement.
GAAAGCAAAGGATGAATTTGTTCACCACCCATATGGGCTAATTTGTTCTGCATTCTGGCCCAAATCAGCTGAGAAGCATAAAGCCTCATTATCAATGTGTTCGAGTGTTGACTACACTAGAAGCTGCAGCCACACTAGATAGAACTGGGCTTTTGCAAGCCTAAAAATATCAAATAAGGACATTTCCGTCAAAATCTAAATGGTAAAAACGCTGAATCAAAAAGTATTGGGAACGCTTAAAAAATCAGTTTAGCCGTGAAAACGCGTTTGGGGCGGCGTGATTGGATAAGAATTGACACCGGCGATGGAGACGTGATTTGTTGATCATCTCATCTTCTTCAACTTCCTTGGACGATGATGGATTCACAAGGCCAACCCGAACCTGATTCCGAATCTCCAGTTTCAGCTTCGAGTCCTCGCTCTCCGAAGCTGAAAGCTAGTTCCAAACTGAATCGATGGTCCATGGCCCGAGCTCTACGCTCCGGCATCAAGATCGACCGTCCGATCAACTTACAAGCAACGACGGAGGAGCCTGACAGGAAGAAGACGTCCGCGATCGATGATGACGTGGCGGGAAAGTCGATATATTTGGTTTCCGACGGGACAGGGTGGACGGCGGAGCACTCCGTCAACGCCGCTTTAGGGCAATTCGAGAATCGCCTCGTCAATCGTGGATGTTCTGTCAATACCCATCTCTTCTCTTGGGTAATTAACACACAAAGTCTCATCCTTTTTTTTTAATCAAAACTCTGTTTATGAGAATCTCTGTTTTTTTGGGTCAAGGTGGAAGATGAGGAGAAGCTATTAGAGATCATCAAGCAGGCAGCGAAGCAAAAGGCAATGTGTTTCTACACTTTAGCCAACCCTTCCATGTCCAAATCCGCAAAAGAAGCTTGTGATCAGTTGGGAGTGCTTTCTGTTGACATCTTAGGACCAATCATCGAAGGGATTGCATCTCACTTGGGTGTTTCTCCTTCAGGTCTCACCCGTGGAGCGCCAGGTAGAGTCAAGACACTCAACGATGCGTATTTCAAAAGAATCGAAGCCATTGAGTTTACCATTAAGCAAGACGATGGGACTTTACCTGAGAACTTAGGCAAAGCTGATATCATTCTAGTCGGTGTTTCCAGGACTGGGAAGACGCCACTTTCCACTTATATTGCTCAGAAAGGGTATAAAGTCGCAAATGTGCCGTTTGTGATGGGTGTTGAACCGCCCAAGACGCTTTTCGAGGTTGAGCCGAGGAAAGTTTTTGGTTTGAAGATTGAACTTGTTGTGCTGCAAGCCATCAGGAGAACAAGAGCTAAAACCTTAGGGGTGGATACACAAGGAGAGAACAGATACTCTGGCTTCGATCTTGTTCGGAAAGAACTTGATTTCGCATCAAAGATCTATGCAAATAACCCTGGATGGGCGGTTATAGGTAAAATAAACACAAACTTTGAACACCACTCTGTATTTTTCCATCATTCAATATCATTAGTTGTTCTTGCAGATGTGACGAATAAAGCGATAGAAGAAACAGCAGCTGTGATTCTGAGGCTATACCACGACGGTAGTGACAGTAGTAGTACTTCTGTACCTTGTATATCTAAACGCTTCTAAAGCTCTCTCACTCCTTTCCTTAAGAGGGGGGGAGTAACAGTTTGGTAGAGTTTTTCATAAAACTGCAACTTGTATGTACGTATGTGTTAAGTTGACGTTTTTGGATTTCTTCACGAATATGCTAATAGTAATATTGTCTACGTCGTCAGTTTGGGTAAATTAATTTCTATTTGACTATGAGTTTTTGGTTTTATGATTGCTAGTTTATCTGTTCATCCACATGATTAATAATAGCATGACGCTTGCTACGTAGAAAAAAAGGTTAAAACGTAGCGGTCAAATGATGCTTGTAATTGGAAGAACATGCAAATAATGCATGTGGGATCAAATAATTGTTTGCGATAACGTCCACGACTTGAACATTTCATTGACAAAGAAAATACGTTTATACTTAATTGTTTGCGATAACGTTCAAGAATTAAAAAAAATCACTGAAAAAGATTATTATATGTAAGTACTTAATAAGAAATAAAAATTTCATGAACAGATTATATATGATAACTTTATGTTTTTGAGAATTTTTAAAATAAGGCAGCCATTTGTTTCTGGTGGCAGTTTACAATGATTTGAGCATAACAAACATCAAAAAGACAACAAGCATTCCACCGCAGACCGATGATAGTCAACTACATTTTGATGTTAAACTAATATCAATGTTCTAACCACAAACTCTCATACTATTCCAATTTGGTTTAAACTATTTACATAATTTGAAGCATAAATAGCTTCGATCTTCATCGACATTTTCATCAACAATCGAGCAAAAGACAAAAGCTAAGAGCTAGAAGCTAAATAGAATGTCAAAAATGGCTACATCTAAGCGATTAATTGTCTCTTGCTTTCTCTTAGTGTTGTTGCTAGCAGAAGCCAATGCACAAGGCTTGAAAGTAGGTTTCTACAGCAAAACATGCCCACATGCCGAGGGTATTGTTAGAAAGGTCGTGTTCGCTGCCATGAAGAAAGCACCTACCCTTGGTGCTCCTTTGCTTAGAATGTTCTTCCACGACTGCTTCGTTCGAGTAAGTGACTTTAACATACTTCATTTCATTGCACTTTCTAACACTGTGGGTGAATCAATAGTCTAATGATCGTGAATAATAAATATATCAACAGGGATGTGACGGATCAATCTTGTTAGATTCATCTAACAATCAAGCCGAGAAGAATGCGGTTCCTAACCTAAGCCTTCGAGGGTTTGGCATCATAGACGATTCCAAGGCGGCTCTAGAAAAAGTGTGTCCGGGCATAGTTTCTTGCTCTGATATCTTAGCTCTTATTGCTAGGGATGCAATGGTTGCAGTAAGTAACCTTCACATGATCAATTATCATAAAAAAATCTACACAAATAGAGTTATTTGAATTAAATATGTTACTTTTTTAGCTTGAAGGACCATCATGGGAAGTTGAAACGGGAAGAAGAGATGGTAGGGTTTCTAATATCAATGAGGTCAACTTGCCATCACCTTTTGATAACATCGCCAAGCTTATCACCGATTTTCGCACGAATGGACTCGACGAGAAAGATTTAGTCATCCTTTCAGGTCCGTGAATGATTTAGTTTGATATACTCATTCCGTTTCATATTAATTGTTGTTTTGGGTTTATATGTACACAGATTAAGAAAACATATAAGTTTACATGTTTTCAAAATAAAAACATTATTACCAATACATCTAACCATATTTCAACCAATAAAAAAATTGAATAGATCATATTGTCAATAAATTTTGCATCGAAAAACGAAAACTACACTTATTTTAAAACAAAAAAAATTGAAACAGAGGGAATATGTAAAATAAATTATTTGTGTTGTGTTTTCTAAAGGAGGACACACTATTGGAATGGGACATTGTCCTCTAATGACGAACCGTCTTTACAACTTCACCGGAAGAGGAGACAGCGACCCGAGTTTGGACTCAGAGTACGCAGCTAACCTTAGGAAGAAATGCAATCCAACAGATACCACGACGGCTCTAGAGATGGATCCAGGAAGTTTCAAGACATTCGACGTGAGCTACTTCAAGCTAGTGGCAAAGAGAAGAGGGCTTTTCCAGTCGGATGCTGCTCTATTGGACAACACAAAGACTAGGGCTTATGTCTTGCAGCAGGCACGTGGGTCAACCTTCTTTCATGACTTTGGTGTCTCTATGGTGAAAATGGGTCGGATCGGGGTTCTTACTGGTCGTGCCGGGGAGATTCGTAAGATGTGTCGCGTTCCTAATTAAAGAGATTATAAAAGAATGAAAATATATCTCTAGTTGAGTTTGATTCTTGTGGTTTGCTTCTATATGTGTGATTGTTTGTTGGTAATATGTTGTATTTAATCTGTTAAACAAATAAGCCTTGTAACATTTTTTTAAGAAATTGTATTATTGATTGTTCTGAATAAAAATCGTATATCTTAGTTATCACTTCCATCATGCATGTAGGTTCCTCGACGTATAGTCTTCGATAATACATAAAGTTCATTAGAAATATTTCAGTTTTTTTTTTTTTTTAAGTTTGCGTGAACATTGAATTGATAAGCTTTATATACATGTATTTTTCTTGCAAATGTACATCACATAATTTTTTTTATCAAAAGGTTCAATAAGTTGCATGAACATTGAACTGATAAGCTTTATATCCATGTAACCATTCCGGTGGTCCATGCCGTGGATGGACATTTGATAGTAAGGAAGCAAGCAGGTAAAGCTGATTCATGCTTTAGGAAACTCTGTTTGTTGACATATAGAGAAAGTATAAGGAGAGTTGGGAAGGGCTTCAGAGAAGAGGAATGACACAAGATTTGAGTTGGGATAATGCTGCAGACAAGTATGAAGAAGTTCTCGTTGCTGCTAAGTATCAATGGTGAGGTTAATAAAAGTTACTTTTTTCTTTTACTGTCTGTAAAGAATCTGTATTTGGAATTGTTAAGATGCATTAGTTATGAAGGAAACTACATTAGAGCTTGGCAGTTTATCATATGCTTTGAAAGCAACGCTGGTTAGGGATCAGCTTTTTTAATCTTTTGCGCTCTCTCTAAGGTAACACTAAAGTGATAGACTTGGCAAAGTAGAATAATAAATACAAATGAAAAAAACAATGAAAAAAAGTAATTTATGAAATCAAGATGGGAATAAAACTGGTGAGGAAGTTCTAGAGAAATTGCCACCGTTGAAATCAATGTTGTTGAGCTTGTGTTGACACCATTTGAGGTGAGAAGATGAGACCAAAGACATTTGTAATACTCTAGACACAAGCTTTAACTCTATCTTTATAAATCTTACTAACATTGAGTTTTCATCTTCCTCCATGTAAGGATGAGATTTCTTCTTCTTGAACCAAGTCTTCTTCTTCTTGTTTCCTTGTGCCTCCTTCAACGATTGTTCCTTCTTCATAAATCCAGATGTTATAAGATTTTTTCTAGTAAAAAATAAAATTGGGAAAGTTCAATTTCTTAAGAAGATTTTTACCTTTTGGAGTAAAATTTTAAGGTGAAGGTAAAGCTTAATGTCTCTAGGATCTTCCACTTCCACAAGAGGAGAGTTGACGAATGAGATTTTAAGTCTTTCCCAAACCAAAGGTTTTTTGATGTCTGCTTTCACAAAGTCATAGAAGACTGTAATGCATCTCTCAATTGCTTTCAGCACTTGTTTCTCATTTCTTTCTCTTCCTTCACCTTCATGACGTCCCTTTCTTTTATATCCTTAATTACCCAAAACATATATTGACCAAAAAAGCAATTTAAGTAGGTTAAAATAAAATTCTAATTTTTTCATAAACTTAGATAGTTTATATAGTCTAGGATGTAATGTGAAATTATAAGAAAAAATCAAAAATGAATCGAACACTTTAATCGTTGACATTACTTTGAATCCTGGACGCACATTTTTTCTTGGTTAACATATAAAAGTTGACAATTCTTCAAGATTTTAGTTGAATAAGACACGTAAATAGATAAGGTTGTGTGTTCTTGTGAGTTGTGTGACTTATCTACCAACTTACGTCAAAGGATTATGTCGACACTTTACCTGTTAGAACCAAAGTTTGACTATCGGAATTGCAAATTACAATTCCATTTTGTATGATATTTAATTTATTTACGTAGTATATTTTTTGGAAAAAAAACTAATTGATAGATTCGTCGCATCTAAAATGAAAGCTGCTTGAAATTTTAAAACCTTTCTTAAGGAGCTTAGTCATTACTCTTTGATTGTCAAGGAACCTGTTGAAACTCATAATTTGACCGCAATTTATATATTTTGTAAGAGGAGAGTAATCAATTAATACTACTAACAAAAAATGAGATTATGGTTCCTATGATTCCAACCAACGTAATTAAAAACTATATAGTATGAACTCTCAATTCATACACGATGTAACCCACCAAGAAAAGTAATACACATGTATGTATAAAAGTTTATAGAAAATTCTTAGTATTATAATTAATAGGGATATATATGATGTGAATGTTTATGATAAATAAATCAGATCAGTGTTTGATCAAAAAAAAAAAAAAAAAAAATCAAATCAGTTACCTGAAAGTCTTGGGACTTGAAAGAAGCTCATGAGCTCAAACCTTCTTTCAACAAAGCTCAATACCCTTTTCCCTTCACACCTTTCATCTTCCAAGAATCTCTCTAATAAAACCTGAAACTTCTGAAATTCTTTAGAGATATCATCGTTGTAAAACCCGCCTTTCGGATCAGCGGATTTCAACCTATCTCTCACTATTAGGTACTGATGCAGGAGAGCTTCCCATGATAAACATGATTGAGCAACATAAACTAGCTCAAGATCCTTCTCTATGCTTTGTTTTAGCCTCTTCTCTGCCGTTATTCCCAATAAGCTCAAAGTACTTGCCGTTTCTTGGTTCATCATCACATCTATAGGAATTATAAAAATGGATTTTAACATCAATGACATTATGATATGCATAATATAAACTGTAACTTGTAGTAAAATGATTTACGTATACTATCATTTCGGTCCCTAACCAAAAAAGTGGAATAAAATAAAATAAAGACTTACTTAGTCCATATGTTCTATCGCGGCTGAGGATGTCATACCATCTCATTCGTTCGCAGTATTGATCGTATAATACTTCATTGGTTTCATCATCTTCATCTCCATGAGTTTGATTCTCTATCACAGTCGAAACTTCTAGCTGTGAATCCAAGCTTGAAATAGAGAAAGGAGAGGGTTGATGATCTCCATCACTAGCTTCTAGAGAAGATAGATCACTCCCCACGTCTGAGTTGACAAAATCTTCTTCTTCTTCATCTTCATTATCATCTTTGGCTGAAGGAAATTTATTTTCTTGATCCATTGGCATATTCTCAAGTTTGGACTCAAGATTATTCTTCACGTTCAAGACATCAACAAAATCAGTAATAATGTCTTCTTCTTCCCCCTCGCTTTCCTTAGCATCAAGAAGATGAACAACACCATCTTCTTGATCAAGTTGACAGCACAAATCTTCATCTTCAAAAATCTTGCCTTCTTGAAGAACTAAAAGGACTTTTAACTGACTATCAACTTGATCTTTAAATGAAAAGCTAAAGGAAGGAACAGGATTATGAATTCTCCTAGAAATTTCCAAATTAACAAGGGTGTTCTTGTTCTCTTGCCTAGACACAACATTATAAGTAACCTTCCTTCTACTCATAATAACTCGTAGAAAACTATTAAATAGCTTAGAGAAGGTGACCAAGAACGATAAAAAGGCGTTGTAAGACGCTTGAAAGTATGGGACAAGCCATAAAAAGAAGAGATTGAGCCATAGAAGAAGTTGACAAAGAAAGAGAACAAGAGGGTGCATGTATAATCTCATGTAGGACCATTTCAAGAAACCATCCTGAATCACTATGGATTCTATGATTAGCCAACATGATGAGAGTAAAGCCATCAAAGTTCAGAGGGAGGGGAGAGAGAGAGAGAGGCACTCAAGAGAGTGTCTTTATAAAGAAGAAAAAGAAGAAGATGACGATGATGAAGAAGCTGCCTAGAAAGAGCCTTGTTGGAAATTTTTGCCTCAAGACTAATTATTAATAAATAAAGTTGTTCAAAGGTCAAGTCATCTTTGAGTGTTTGATTCAGTTTTTGGTTATAAACATGTTGGAAAATATATTCAGTTTTTAAATTAAACTTAAACCAATTTATAACAAAAATAAACGTTGGATTATTGTTTACTAGAACCTAGTGTAAGCTATGTATTAGGCTATAACTGTGTATTTTTTAAATTACAAGAGCCAAGTTGACCCCCCCTCCCCCTCCCCTTAGGCCATAGTATCAACGGTTTAGTAACTCTTTTTCAATCATTGACCATAGAAGAAGTCACAGGGATATACGAAAGTGTAAGTCTGCAGATTCTTCAAACAAATCCAGGAATGAAACAGTTTAAAGTACGAGAAAAAGAAGCTCATCACTTGTGAAGCTCCATAACAGAGTCTTATAGAAAGAAACACATGATGTTCTTCAACGTTAGTAACAGCTCTTTCACTAATCTGCACAAAAGTGTCAACCTTCATAATAGAAAAGCCGAACCAGGTCATACCAAAAACAACATCAGTTACTATTCCCATATAATGTGAGCTCGAAAATTAGCACAAAGCAGAGATTATAACCAATATGTTCATTCACTCAAACCAGTTTCTCCCCCATTATCCTTACAATGCTTATTCCCATTGTACCTTATAAAGTAGAAAACAGTATATGGATGAATCAACCATAGTAAGGAGGATGCCCAGAAGAAGGTGAAGCCCCCGTGGGATCAGCTGCTGGGTACATATACGCACTTCCCGCGTATTGAGTTTGCACCTGCGTATTCTGCCAACCATCTGTTGGCCCACTAGTTGCAGCCACTCCGGGAACTTTTTGGCCCACGAGTTGGCTTAGATCAGGCAGTGTGTAGTCTCTGCTTTTGTCGCTAAATGCCTGAAGAAAGAAATTATTAGTTGAAAAAAAGAATGTCGAAATCAGATTTCATACAATTGTTAAAGAGAAAAAAAAAGCATACGGTTCTTGCAGGCAGGCATCAGTTATTATTAAACTCTGTCCCTACACTGTACACAACTCAAAAAAAGCAAACCGATCTTATGTACCTTTACATTGAGATCAGTATGACGAGAGTATGTTAGTCGAAGCTTACAGTAGCCTCCGTCATATATGCAGTGTCCTTCCAGTGCTTCTTTCGCTATCGTCGCTGTTGCTATATCTACAGAAGAATCAATAAAACGGAACATGAAGCAAATGATGACTATATTCAAATGCTTAGCATTACCCATAATATGCTTCGCCATATAACCGAAAGAAGTATAGTAGAAATCATATATTTATTCAGATCATCAAGGTCAAGTACTAGAGTATTGAATTAAGGCTTGCGTTGAACCATTTTTCTCAAATATTGCAATCTTCTGCACAGTTCCATAGGCGGAAAACACCTAGGAGAAGCAAAAGGAAATAATTAATGTTGAGATAAGAAAGCATATACTGAGATGCAGAAAAACGTGCATACTGTTGTTCCTCACCGTGTGAAGAACATCCACGGTGACAGCATACTGCATATTCTCAATCAAAGCAAGCAGGACGTTGCTCTGAGTTTCTACCCTCTTTCCATCGGCACCCAAAGCAGGCTAAAATAATACAACGCATTCAGTGTAAGAATAGTATAAGCTGTTGGAGATAGATTAGATAAAAGGATAAAAACATTTACCTGCATAGAACCATCCATAGCGGTTTGATTCACTGGAAGGTATGGATTTGTGTAGTCCCTGAGTAGGCAAGAGTATTAAAAAAAAACATGAATCAACTATTCAAACAGTAGGAGCAGTATAATAATGCAGAGGCACAATTGCCAGGACTCAAAACTCTACCTGCTGCGGTGAGACTGAAACTTGATATTTAGATCAGTATGAGCTGAATAAGACATTCGCAAATTGCAAGAATGTACATGTTCTGGAAGCAGATATCTGAATTTTACCCCCAAAAAAAGGAAGAGACCATCAACAGAGCTTTATCTTATGGCGGGAACGCAAGGGTCAAAAGCATAAATGAAGAAATATAGCATACTTGGGTATACTTCTGCCATCCAGCGCAGTCCTTGCCGCTAATGCAGTGTCCACATCAGTAAACTGAACTAGTGCCTGGAAGGTTATGACGGCAGATAATGAGTTTAAGCATGATTACATTTTCTCAAAAAAGCAAGACCCTTGGCTCGATAACTAACCTGGAAACCAGCAGCTTTCTCAAAAGTGGCAATTTTGTGCACGAAGCCATAAGCAGAAAATACCTGAAACGAAAGTTTGGACTAGATATATGAGTCATGACCATAATACAGAGGAGCAAACGGATAACAACAAAAAGGAACCAAATCGATAGAAAGAAACTAAAATCTCGACTTATGGGTTGGGAGACTAAAAAAGAAAAAGAAAAGCCCAGATAAGTACAGAGTGACACCTTTCCACTTATGGGCATGCATGATAGAGCATAGCTAGGAGAATGACGAACACGATATTATTTTCCAAACTCTCTCCAGAAAGATTTTAATATCTGTGATTCGAGCATTTTCATTAAATGTTGATATACTGTAGTATGCTACTAAAAAATTACTCAAACAAGTTTGCTTAATACCAAGTTGAAATCTTTTTGTATATTCATCTGCTCGAAGCACAACACAACCTCAATTTTTCCCATACCCATTAGAAAAAGATAAAAAAAAATCAACACATAATTAAAAAGCAATAGTGGTAGGTAGGTAAGGCAGAATGAAGCTCAGCGCAGTTACCAGATGGATGACATCGATGCTGACATCGTGAGATTCAACACCTTCAAAGGTAACCAAGAGGACATTGCCAGGAACATCTCCAGGACTCTGATTGTTGACAATCTCGTGACGATTAGAGTACTGAATATAAACAGTTTTCCCTCGAATCTGTGCTGCCTCTGAAGATGAAGCGTAATAAGAAACCATTGATATCGCCTGATTCAATTCAGCCTGTCAAAATCATAAACAAAAAACATAGTTTCATCAACAACATGGTTAAGGGTTTCAAATTCAACCAATAAGCAGTTCCAATTTCTCTTCTTTTTATCAATTTCAATTGGGGGGGGGAACAATGTGATCGAAGAGAATAAAAAAGTAAGTGTCCTCTCTCACAAATTCGACAAAGGCTTGGTTGCGATTGGCGCCGACATTGCTTTTGGTGTTGACGATCTTGCCGAATCGTTTGCATAGGTCGATGAGCTCCTCTTCCACGCATTCCCAGGGTAGATTCCTCAGGTGCACCACCTTCGACGGCGTCTGCGTATACCTGAACTGTGAGCTCGACATCTCTCCCTCCCGTAACAACAACCAGCTAGCCCTCCACGATTCTCTCTGAGCTTCCTGATTGTGTGATCCGAACTGGAAGATTTGCAAATCAGTCCCCCCAAAAAAGTGAATTGACTTACGATTTGATCCTTTACACTTTGTTTATTTTGTACGTCGGATAGATAAGATGTATTGTGGCGACGTCCATAAGCCCATTTAGTCAGTAGTAAAAGTTCACTGTTTGTAAGCCTTTTGAGGGCCCAATAGTCCAATAATCTTTTAAAAAGTTACAACTGTCCGCCTTGGTTGGTTGGTTGGTTTAACTGAAAACAAGCAAGTTTAGGTTAGACAGTTACTTGGATTAAATTAAACTCCTACAAGATAGCATGATGATGACTTCCTTTCTGTAACTTGTCTTGTGGTGGTCACAACTCACACGATCTGGTGCGTTCGTGGAGTATACTGATCTTGTTCATCACCTTCAATTAAAAAAAATCTTTTGGTTTCTTTTTCCCTTTTTTGTAATACAAGGAGGTATGGAACAGATCGAAACCATCATGTAATTCTTCTGACACAATGGCAAGAATCATATTCAGTTGAGCTAATAACCTTTGGTAAAAAGGTAATTCTTAGTCGACACTCAAATAATGTAAATAGTCTTTCCCAAAAAGAAAAAGTGGTTGAGTGATTACTAGATGGATTTGTTTTATTCTTTCTTTTGTTGTGATCTTCTCAATGGATTTGCTTGCATTGTCGAAGAGAATTTTGATCAATTATTTTCATTAATGTGACCTCTTTAGAGGAATTCCAATACAAACCTGAAAATGCAAAACACAACCCAGAGAATTCGGACCTTAAAGCTCTAACAACATTGAGCTGTTTCTTGGCCCTACATGAACTAACTGTTAGTTAAATCTCATATCCTTAGTCTTGGATTGGTCCAGAGGGTCTCAATAGTCACCACTGTTTTGTGAAGTGGTGTTTTAGTACTGTGAAGTGGGTCTCAATCTCATATTTAGGTACTCTCATCTAGGTTGGGCACGGATCGGATATCCGGATTTTTGAAGGTATTTGTGATTTGCTTCGTATGTTACGGATATTTAATTTTTCGATTTGCTTTGCTTCGGAAAAATACGGATATCCGGAAAAACGGATATCCGGAAAATAAATAAATATTTGCGGATATTTACGAATACTTACGGATATCTTATCCGTTTTGATTTATACAAATAATCTTAAAAAATCGATAGAAATTTGTTTTGTAAAGTATTTCTTTAGCATAATATATAAACTAAAAATTAAAAGAATTAGTGAATCTACATATTTTGTAATTTTTTAAACTTTGTTAATAATCATAATAGCACAAAACTTAAGAAAAAGTTATAATTTTCATAAAAATTTTCTCTTCTTTTTATGTAATACTTTTATATAAGTAATATATAAATAAAATTTATCAAATCATATGTAGAATAATTATAATTATATAATTTTATACATTTAAATCTTTAAATATAATCAAGATATACATGTATTTATACATTGTCGGATCGGAGCGGATATTCGCTTCCCAAAATTTTAATATTTGTGATTTGCTTTGATTTTAACGGATATCGATTTTTAGTATTTGCTTTGCTTCGAAAGGTTACGGATATCCGAAATTTTCGGATCGAATCAAAACGAATAACGAATCGAATCAAATGAACTAACTGTTGCAGTCTTTTTCTAATCTGCGTGGCTTATTTCTTGCCATAAGATCTCTCAAGTAATCCATATGCTTGACGTGGCCTACTGTGGTTAATGTGAAAGTTTTTCGGTTCATTCCTTTTTGTTTACTTTTAGTTGGATACTGATTTAGTAATATGTATTGTTGAAGATAATTATGAAAGGTTGGTTTAGCTGAGAACCACCTAGTTTGAGTTCCTTATTTTTTACTTCCATCCTCATGAGTGTGGCTCTTGTTCTTTTCGATAGAACGAGCACACTAATGCAAAAGACTTGGAGCTTTGATGTGGAAATTTAAGAAACTATGATTGTATTCAGTTGGTCCAAAAACTGATGATGAATAAAAGCAAATGGTTAACAGTTGACTTAAAAGCTTTTTCCCCTCCCCCCTCCCTCTTCTTGGCTCATTGGTTCTTACTTCTCTCACTTTTTGCTTGGGAGGTTCAGCTACGTGGATGGCTGTGATTATCACAAGTGGCACCATCATCATCATCTATGAAGCTTAGCTTAGTGAGTACTGTTTGGACCATAATGAGTAAAAGCTGTCAATATGAAATCAGCAAGACATTTAAAGGAGGTGGCCCATTGTCCTTTACATCTTTTGCAGCCAATGCAATTTCTTTTCCAATATCTTGTGTTATTAAGACTAATACTTTTGTTTTTATTGGTAGAATTCTTTGGGCCTATGATTGTCTTATGGTTTCTCTTTGAGTTGATGAAGATACTATCTTCTCGCCTTACAAGCTAGGAGCCCACCTCAATAAATCCCTTCTCTTGTTGTTGCCATGGAACACACTAGGATCCTTTTTCCTTTGTTTGGTCTAGTAAAATCTATTTAATGTCACCGTCACCTCCATAAATCGTCTACCTTTCTTGGCAGCAAAAATTTACCTTTGTCGACAACATTTGATCACCTGCAAACTAACCACTCCATGCATGACAAAAAAAAAAAAAAAAAAAAAANTAAACAAGGTTGATGAGAAATGTAGTTGCAGAGATCAGATATGATCAGTTTTTTTTGTAGCTTTTGTGATATGCTACTGGTTCAACGGTAAAAACTAAATCGTAAATGCTGGTTTTTACCTCACCCAGTAGCTATTTGGTGGTTAAGTTTCTGGATGCTTTTGATCATTCAATGTCTATTTTGTTTATCTTTGTGAAAAAATGGATCTTTTGATGACTTGACACCAAGAACAGTTTATCAGCTAGTGGGACTTTCATTTAATGGTGAAGGGAATCACACAAGGAAAAGTTGTTTATCTCCTTTCTTCTTGCTCCCCACCACAAAAGTGCTTCCTCTGTTTATTTATAAGGTTAGAAATCTCTTCCAAAGTTACAGTGGCCTGCATGCTTAAGCAGTAAATTTTCAAATATACTGGTGTTTGTTGCTGTCATAGCCTTCTGAATAAAGAAGAAGTCTATGTTAATGCCATGTTAGACAACCAATTAATTACTTGCAACTACTAGAATTAGAGTTAATAGATGTAAAAGATCTTTTGTTCTAAATTACTCCAAATCTTATCAATCCTCTCTGTCTGGTTTGCTTTTCCCATTATAGTGCCAGCTTCCTCTTCTTCACCGCCATTTAACAGCATTTACTGTTGTGGAGTTTCTAGTAAAAAGGCAACAAAAATGTGAAAGAAAGAAAGAAAGAAATCAACAAACACGTTTTTGATAAAGAAGTGTAACTTATTACGGTAACTAGTTATAGCTAAGAGAGAGAGAGAGAGAAAACAATAATCACTTTCTAGCTCTCAGGAAACCATACTTTATTGTGATATAAAGCCTTTTGGCCCTACTGTAAGGTGATAGTTTTGAGATTTAGTGAAAAGTATTAGATAGTTTAAATGAATGTTTGATCCGAAAGCCTGATGAAGGCATTGCGGATTTGAACATGTAGGGAACAGAGACTGTCGATAGCAAACCTTGACGCTAGAAAATGGCGGATAGTAACAAGAATGGTTTAAATGTCAAAGCATTTCATGATCATGAATGGACCAAAGACGACTTTTTGTTTAAGTGTGATGTAGAAAACTTATACTAATTTAGAGGGTTATTAAAGTGAGGGCTATATGGATAGATGAAAACTTACTCCTGGTTCTTAGATTAACCGTTTTACTTGGTGTAATAATAAGATATGACTACTCTGTTGAATCTTTAAAAGGAAATCAAGGTGCTGGAACCACAAAGGTAATAATTTAGATCGGCCCCATCTAATTGAATGCCAATCCATGTCAAAGACCGGGGAAAGAGGCTCTTACAGAACTTAAACAGAGACATCATCTTCTGTTGTGTCTCGCCCTCTATAAATCAGACTCAAGCCAAGAGAGCAGCTTTTGTGGACTATCATCATCATCTAATGACTACTACTACTACCTCATACATTACATTTCATTACACCGTGAATCAGGTTGAAGATATTTAGAAAGAGAACAAAAAGAAGCCTTCTCTCTTCAGTAGCTTATAGTCTAGTTTGTAATGGGAAGATCGCCGTGCTGTGACAAGGCTGGGTTAAAGAAAGGGCCATGGACACCAGAAGAGGATCAGAAACTTTTGGCTTACATTGAAGAACATGGCCATGGAAGCTGGCGCTCTTTGCCTGAGAAAGCTGGTAACTATCTTCTTCTTCTACCTCTATTCTTACCTTTCTTCTCTGATTTGTTCCAAACTCCATACAGGTCTCCAAAGATGCGGGAAGAGTTGCAGACTCAGATGGACTAATTACTTAAGACCAGACATCAAGAGAGGCAAATTCACTGTACAAGAAGAACAAACCATCATTCAACTCCACGCTCTTCTCGGAAACAGGTGAGACTCAATCAAATCACAATCTCTCACAGTCTTTTGTAACCAAACCGATCTATATTGTCATAGATGGTCAGCGATTGCAACTCACTTAGCGAAAAGAACAGACAACGAGATCAAGAACTACTGGAACACGCATTTGAAGAAACGTCTGATTAAAATGGGGATAGATCCAGTGACACACAAGCACAAGAACGAGACTCTCATGTCTTCCACAGGTCAATCCAAGAGTGCAGCCACGCTTAGCCACATGGCTCAATGGGAGAGTGCTCGGCTCGAAGCTGAAGCAAGGTTAGCTAGAGAATCAAAGCTTCTCCATTTACACCTTTACCAAAACAACAAAGCAGCAGCAGACACTAATCATTGCTTCACTCACAAGGCAAAAGGTAAGAAGAGATATTGTGATCTTTTGAAAACTAAAGGCTTCTTTATATACAATGGAAGTTTTGACAGGAAACAGAGATCAACAGCTTGAATCGCCGACGTCGACGGTGACATTCTCCGAGATGATCATGATGCCTTCGGGAGAGAAGAATAACAACGAATCCTTAGAGATTCCGAGCACGGTTGAGTTCGCCGTGTCTTCTTCTTCCACCTCCTCCGATGTGACTCTGGTCAAAGATTCCGACCACGAAGACTGGATGAGGCAGATCAACTGTCCGACGGAAGGAATCGAAGAAGGATTCACCAGCCTTCTGCTCGGTGATTCACTTGATCGGAGTCTATCCACCGGTAAAAACGACGAGGCGACGAAGGTCGCCGGCGTGGTCGAGGTCAACGAGAGTGAGTATAGCTACTATGAGGATAACAAGAATTACTGGAATAGCATTCTCAACTTGGTTGATTCCACACCGTCCGATTCTCCGACGATGTTCTGATCTAAGGGTCTATAGTTATTGTTATGTCGATAGCTTTCCAATACGTTTATTTACTTTATTTATATAAGGATGTTGAAATGAAACTTCATAAAAAGGACAACCTTTTGACAAAACATACTATATATCATATTCCAATATTTTGGTTTTTGCATAATGGAATGGTAGCAAATCCATTTAGAAAAAAATACTTTAAAACTAGTCTTCAATACTTTAATCACTATATAAATTACAAGGGAAATGTACATTAGAAACCTTTAAAATTAGTCTTCAATACCTCACCCTATTTCAGCAGTATCAGTAATAATGTCTTTGAACTATTATTCCGTGACGTTTACCGTTTCGTAATAATCATGAATTATTCATGATGTTTTGGGCTAAGAAAAAACAGTTAAATCCGTTCGTAGTGAAAAAGGCCTCCACTTTTGAATGTTAAATAGAATGGTAGGCAAGATGTTAACGACCAGTGTGACCATGGCTTTGTGGTAAGAAGTAAGAACCCTTAACGTTCCAAACCTCAAGGCCTTGGTTCGAGTATCGGTCATCACTTCTTCTTCTTCTTCTTCATCATCATCATCTCACTCTCTATTCAACATGAGAGGCATTCTCAAATGCCTTTAATTTTTCCATCTATCTCATTTCGGTTTAGTTCTATTTGCACACAGATCTCAAAAACATTTTCAATCTTTATTTTTAATTTTTACATTTTCAGTGGTAGTTTCATCTGTTATGGAATCTAACATAATGTGTAAACCCTTTTTCTAAATTTCTCGAATAGCATCTTTATTAAAAACCGGAAAGTCTGTTTCGAGCTTAAGGACATGATGAGTCACTAACGTTACCATCAAGAATCCATTTTACTGTCAGTCTGTCACTTTGATTCATTAAATTATTAGATTAGTAACGATTAATCATCATTACCACAAGTGTCTGAATATTTTGGGAAAAGATGAAAGCTGATGACTCTTTGCCACGTCCCCCTGTAAACGATTATTAAACGGAAACAGAGAAAATAAAATAAAATAAAAATTGTGCATACAAGCAAGCAAGCAAGGAGAAGATCGAGAGAGAGAGAGGGGAGGGAATCTCTCAGAATCTGGTATTGAGCTCATCATCTTCGTCTTCTTCTTTCAGTTTCCAATCTTAATTTCTACTTCTTTTTAGCTCAGAAACTTAGGGCTTTTTTTTGTTTCCTTGCTGCATTTCGAGTTCTCTTATTTTTGGTAAGTTCGATATCTCAAGTCTCTATTTTCGGAAACTAATTGGATGTTAAAATTGCCAAATCGAGTGTGTGTTTGATCTCTCTTAAGAATCGTCGTTACTCTTATCGGGTACGAGAGAGAGAGAGATCCGGCGATTGGATTATTAGGGCTCTTATTCCGAATTGGGGGATAATTTGAAATTGCTAAGCTCCATTAGTGTTTCTATATCTTCATGCTCGTCTCTCTCTTTTTCGATCATATCAAGAATCGATAGAAAAGTACTTTTCTAAAAACGCATAATAAAGTTTCTTTCTATTATCGCTAGTGAACATTACTACTTTTGTAGTTTGTCTCAATGTACTTCTTTGTGTGTGTGTGTGTGTGTGTAGGTGCAGCTTTTTGTAGCAAAATGGATGGATCAGGTGGTAGAGGTGGGGTGGAATCGATTCTACCAAATTACAAGCTTGGCAGAACTCTCGGTATCGGTTCCTTTGGTAGGGTTAAGATTGCTGAGCACTCTTTGACTGGACATAAAGTTGCCATCAAGATCCTCAACCGTCGCAAAATCAAGAACATGGAGATGGAGGAAAAAGGTACGATGCTGTGGAATATTAGGTTTCTGTTCATACTCCTTTTAATCAAAATCTCATTCATTTTAGTGTCTTCTCTTTTGATGCAGTGAGGAGAGAGATCAAAATCTTGAGACTCTTTATGCATCCTCACATCATCCGTCTCTATGAGGTCATTGAGACTCCCACAGACATCTATCTTGTCATGGAGTATGTCAACTCTGGTGAGCTATTTGACTATATTGTAGAGAAGGGTAGATTACAGGAGGACGAGGCCAGGAACTTTTTTCAGCAGGTTTTTCTTTTCTTTTTCCAAGCAATCCTTCAATCTCATTGCATATGGAAGTTACATAGTTAGCCGTGACTTGACTTTGATGTAGATAATATCTGGAGTGGAGTATTGCCATCGGAATATGGTTGTTCACAGAGACCTTAAGCCTGAAAACTTGCTCTTGGACTCTAAATGCAATGTCAAAATTGCTGATTTTGGACTGAGCAACATTATGCGAGATGGTCATTTTTTGAAGACAAGCTGTGGAAGTCCTAATTACGCTGCTCCAGAGGTGAGTTATTTAACCTTCATTGTATCTGAGAGGAGCACTATATATATATATAGGTGGGATTATTCTTAAACATCAGTTTTAATCGAGATCAGGTCATTTCGGGCAAATTATATGCTGGCCCTGAAGTAGACGTCTGGAGCTGTGGTGTGATACTTTACGCTCTTCTTTGTGGGACTCTTCCGTTTGATGATGAGAATATTCCCAACCTTTTTAAGAAGATAAAGGTACTCTCCCAAAAACACCTTCTGTTACTTTTTCTTCTTTTTTCCATGTATTTGTTTTTTTGTCTAATAAATCTCTTTTCGTCCTTTAGGGAGGAATATATACACTACCTAGCCATTTATCTGGTGGTGCTAGAGATTTGATCCCCCGGATGCTCGTGGTAGACCCCATGAAAAGAGTAACCATTCCTGAGATCCGGCAACACCATTGGTTCCAAGCTCATCTTCCAAGGTATCTAGCTGTTCCTCCTCCAGATACAGTGCAGCAGGCCAAAAAGGTGAACCTAACTCTTTATTTTCATCAGAGATTGTCCCTTTTTCAAAATAGCGTAAAAAGCTATGGTTTCCATTTGTAGATTGATGAGGAGATTCTACAAGAAGTTATCAATATGGGATTTGACAGAAACCTCCTCATTGAGTCTCTCCGCAACCGGACCCAAAATGATGTATGTGTTTCTGTCAGCCTCTTGTCCATTTGCTATTTTGCATCTTTTATTCAAAGTTAAAAAAAAAATTCAATCGTGTCTACAATAGTGAATTGTTGTCGACTGCTGTTAAACAGGGAACTGTAACATACTATCTGATATTGGACAACCGGTTTCGTGTGTCTGCTGGTTATCTCGGGGCCGAGTTTCAAGAGACTATGGTGGGTCTCTCATTGTCCTTTTTTACTGTAGCAAAAGATCTTTGAAGTAATCCTAGTATGTTTAATTTAATCAGGAAGGTACTCCGCGAATGCATCCAGCAGAAAGCGTAGCTTCACCAGTTAGCCATCGGCTTCCAGGACTGATGGAGTTCCAAGGAGTTGGCTTGAGATCTCAATACCCTGTTGAGAGAAAATGGGCTCTTGGACTTCAGGTCTTTATTTTTTCTGAACTTATGCTATAATAATTCAAGCTTTTGATTCTCCTAATCTGTTTAGTTTGATTGATAATTAAACCACTGGATCGGATTCAACAGTCTAGGGCTCATCCGCGTGAAATAATGACAGAGGTCCTGAAAGCCCTGCAAGATCTGAATGTGTGTTGGAAGAAGATAGGGCCATACAACATGAAGTGCAGATGGGTTCCTAGCAATGCAGATGGAATGCTCAGTAACTCGATGCACGATAACAACTACTTTGGAGATGACTCCAGCATAGTAGAAAACGACGCAGCTACTGTTAAGTCTCCAAATGTTGTCAAGTTTGAAATTCAGGTAAATAAATCCTCTTCTTCATTTGGGGCACTTCTTGATAAAAGCACACATTTATATGGATGTTTGTTGCTGAAAACAGTTGTATAAAACACGGGACGACAAGTATCTGCTGGATCTGCAGAGAGTACATGGTCCTCAGTTCCTGTTCTTGGATCTCTGTGCTGCTTTTCTTGCTCAGCTCCGAGTCCTCTGAAGAATCAAACCGGGCTGCTTCAAGAATAATTCCCTCTTCCCTTTGTTTCTCCTTCTAAGAAATGTTCACAAAGACATTAAGCGTTTAACTACTTTCAATTTCTTTCTTTTTGTTTTGTTTTTTGAACTCGTCTAAAATACCTCGTTTAGTTTCAAATGTAAGACCGGGCAACTCGAGTAAAAGAAATAACCAGGAGCAGCTTTGTACATAATTTGTAGTTTAAAGTTTCTCGACTTATATTTTGATATTTGTACATAATTTTGTAGCCAATCTCTCTTTTACACGGTCTCAAGAAAATATAACATTCGCTTGTTTCAATCCGCAAGTCCATGTTGTTGAAAGTGATGAAGAGAAATTAAGAAACCGTGGGTAGTGAACATATGCACGGAATCGTGGAACAATGTTTAACGTATCTGACAATGTTGCAACTACAATATTCGTAAATGTTGAACCAATTGTTTCACCGTCAAACATGGTGACCACCGAACATGATAGGTGTGTTTATGTGTATGATAAGCAAACATGCATGTATATATATGCAAATGAACTTTTCAGACCCGCCTTGGTTTGTTTGTGACAAGTTTTTAATGTATGAACTACAAATGATACCAAGTGAAGATATATGTATATATATAACATTTGCTATTGATTATTGTTTCTGTCATTTTTAACCTCTTTCTATTCTTGGCGGTCTTCGAACATCGACAATAGCATCACTTTCAGTCCTCCGTAGTATCTCATTCATCCCATTAGTTTGAAAAATCTTCGGATTCGCCCCAGCATTCGTCAAACCCTAAACGATTTTTTTGTCATACAAATACATTAAGGCGCCAAATTATGAAGAAAAGAAACAGTAGCAAATTCAAATTGACTCACCGTTTCTTTTTCCGCTTTCTTGTGATGCACGCCAGGGAACAGAGCTACGTCAGAGGAGTCTAGAGAAACGTGTGGCTTAAGAAAGCTCGGTTTGTCTTCATTTACTGTTAACCCAAAAGTGTTCTTAGCAAATGCCATGCTCATACCACTGACATGGCTTGCAGATCCTGCAGGCTGGTTGTAAGTCAGCGTTGAAGCTGCGTCGTTTTCTTTCCTCTTCTTCGTCCCAGCCCATGCAAACCCGCTTGCCGGCGCCGTGGTTTGAGATAAACCAGTGTACGGGAACTCGCTTCGAGTTGTCGCTTGAGATGTCTCTGATGGTGTCTGGACGACAATGATTTCTGTCTCGGCTTCCTTCTTCCCTTCCTGCGAAAACATTTAACCAAATTACGATTAAAGAACCGGAGATTAAAAGCATCGGTTTACTCCGGTCTATTTACAGCTTCAATACATACCTGTTGGGTTGGTAACTTGTTAAGATTTGTAGGTTCTTTGGTTGTTCTACGTGATTTTCCCGTTTTCTTAGGTGCCAAGTTATCTCTTTTCCTTATACCAACTCTTCTCCTGCAAAAACAAATATTTTAATCTCTCGGCACACATATATACACATTTTATATATATACAAATCTTTTTTTTTTCCTTAAACTTTGATATATATATACACATCTCTTGTGAAAATCAAGTGATTGAAACCTTCGTTGAAGTTCTTCACGGTACTTAGCATCCATTTCTTTGTTAGGAGGGTACTTAGGTAACGTCGATGGATCACAAGCGTAAGGCTTTGTGTTAAAATACTGAAATAACAGCAAAACCCACACATAAAACCAGATAGTGTCAGTTTTTAAATTATATTCATGTCTGTTTAGTTTTTTTTTTTTTTTTTAAATACCTCTGACATGAGAGCAGAAGAGGCAGTTCCTCGTTTCTCAGGATTAGTAAATAATAGTTTCTCCAGAAGATTAACTGCTGTTTTTGGAAACTCCTCAAAACTTTCTCTCAGACAACCTTCATATTGATGTTGTGGTCTAAACATTTTAGTTTGAGAATGAAGCTTATTGTTCTTTTCCCAAAATTCTTCATCTGGTGGTCCACAGAGTTTATAAATTTTGTGAAGCTGTTCAATCTACAGAGACCAAACACACACACACAAAAAAAACTCATAAATATTTATCTCTATCTCATAACCTCATATGCTTTGGTCTCTATCTCACCTCTGTTCTTCCTTTAAGAAGTGGTCTTCCAGTAAGAATCTCAGCGAAAACACATCCAACGCTCCAAAGATCGATTGATACGCTATAACTCGTGGAACCCATAAGAAGTTCAGGTGCACGGTACCATAGCGTCACAACCCGGCTTGTTAACTGATTCTTGTTTCTTGGTGTTACAATGTTGGCTAGTCCAAAATCAGCTAGCTTCAAAACTCCTTTGTTATTCACCAGAATGTTTGCGGCTTTAATGTCTCTGTGCATAATCCCTCGTAGATGACAATGTTCTACTCCCAACAGAAGCTGCTGCATGTAGCATTTGATCTGAAAAAGAAAATTAGGGTTATCAGGAAAACAAAACAGAGTTACTTGCACCAGACGTTATGTTCTTTTCTGTGTCTTTCTTACTTGTGCCTCGGTGAATTTGATGTCAGGAGATGAACATAAGCCTTCGAGATCGTGTTCCATGTAATCAAAGACAAAGTACATGCTATTTGAATTACGTGACGCGATGATCCCTTCGAGTTTCATGATGTTTGGGTGATCTAATCTTCTCAAAATCATGATTTCTCTTGCTATGAATCTTATGTTTTCAGTTTCAAAATTTTGAACCCTTATTTTCTTTAGAGCCATAACTCGTCCCGTCGATACCTCACAAGCCCGGAACACGTTGCTATACGTCCCTTGCCCAATCTAATTATTTTAAAAAAAAAAAAATAGTAAAAATAGTTGTTGACATCATGATAGGTATGTTACTTGTATTACAAGGAATGTTTTTGGAGAATTTAGGGTTATTTTCTAACCTTCTCTCTTTTCTCAAAGTCCTCCGCGCGTAATGGACTCCACCCATGAACGGCCTCCGGTGCGGCGGAGCTGAGCCATGAAGGCCAACCAGCCGCCACCTGCTCAGCTTCTACATTGCCATGCGACAATCCTGATCTCAGGCTAACACCGGTTGTCTTCGATCTTGGAGCATCATCATCTTTATTGCGATGTTTTTTTGGAGATGAGTTAACGACACGGCGGTGAGGTGGCGGACTGGGAAGAACATGAGGTTTGTGGTTGTTTTGGGGATGACTTCGGTGAACGGCGGTGTCTAAACGGCGGCGGAGATGGCGTGGAGGACCAGCGGGAGAAGAATGCTTGGAGTTGAAGCAACCCATAATAATGAAAGCTAATTATCAAAGGAGAGTTTCCGGGCGGCGTGATGAGTATGGACCCGAGTCGGGTAACGGGTCCAACGCAGGGAGGACAATCCCCGCATTAGACCATAAAGAAATGAGAAAAAAGATGAGAAAAAAATAAAAACTAAAAGGAAATTAGGTTTTGTTCAAAAGAGAGGAAAATAGGTTTGGGTGTAAAATAGAGAGAGATAATTACGGAGAATTAGACAATCCTCCTTAAACATTGGAAGAGAAAGAGACAAGAAAAGTTAATCTTCTTATCTTTTACTATTTGTCTTTGTATATATTTTTTTATATACACACACATTTTTTTTTTAAAAAAACGAGAAATATTAAAGTTTAAAGGGGAAAAAATATATATGTTACATTCTTATTCTCAATCAATGATTAGATACAAAGAAAATTAAGAGAAAAAAGAAACAAAAACTTGTTAGAGGAGGTTTTAATTCCATTTTCCTTAGTCATGCATGCATTCAAGTCATATTACAACATGTTACAAGTCAATTAGAAGTAGCCTTCAGTATCAATTACCGAGCGGCTAAACCGATCCTGATAAATCAATTACGAAATCCTCGGTTTAAAAGTTAATTAATAGTAGTGATCTTCTCTTCTTTCAGTCTCAAAAGAGCCGGAGATTGGCCTGTATTGTTATTGTTACCGAAACTCATATGTTGTTGCATAATATTGTTCCCTGACATTGATCTCATACGGTGGTGGTCGGAGGTTCCCGCCGTGGCTGAGATTGCTGCTGCTGTGCCGTTTCTAGCGGCAGGGACTTCGTGGTTATGCTTACCTTCGTAAGTTGTAATGACAGCTTTCGCATCCGTTGAAGCTCTCTCAACATGTTTACGGACCGTACAATTCGCCATTGTACATCTGTAATAGCTCCTAATATTTACCAAAACAAAGAGTATTGTCAACAAAAAATAAAGTGAGTGAAGTATTATTTACCATAGTAAAATTATTTATATATGCATGGTCTTAGCTTTATGAAAATATATGAATTCAGTAACATACCTCGGATGGGGATTTCCTTTGACAACCTTTTGTCCGTACTTGCGCCACCTATAGCCATCGTCGAGAAGGTCGACTTCACTTCTTGTCTGAACGATGATCTTCGGCTCGGTCACCGTCCGGTGATTCGTAGATACACCACCGTCAATTTTTCTACAATCCCAATATTAATCAATCCAATGGATAACATAAACTGAAACTCAGACTAAAATTTGATTATTTATCGACTACGAATAGACCTTTTTTTTTTGTAACACTAACTACGAATTGACCATATATTATGTTTAATATGCATATTAAAAATATCAGTCATCGAGACATATCATGGATAAAAATCTACACTAATACAGATAATTTGTAGGATATTGACAATTGCTATAGAAATATTCTTCATGTATGTACAACATGTCATGAATATCATCCTATGTATAAGTATGCCCTTTGAGTATTTGTACTATACCTTATCTTTGAAGCCAGCAGATCATCGTCATCATCATTATCATTATCATGATCCTTACCATAACCACTATCATCACTAGACTCCATCATCTGTCCTGCGCCACCATTGTAATGAATATCACCAATTTCACCGGAATCTCTGCCTCCGCCACGACGGTTCTGAGGCCTCTCGTGGTCATGCTGACCTTTGTAAATAATTTGAGTGATCTGTCCATCTGATGACCGTTCAACTTTCTTCTTAACCGGACAGTTAACATGTGTGCATTTGTAATAACTCCTCGGATATTCACACCCTTTGATCGGCTTTTGCCCGTACTTCCTCCAGTTATAACCATCATCCGCCGGTTTATCAACGTTCACCACGTTGTACGACCGGTTATTAATAATTTTATTCACCGGATTATTATAATGGTTTCTAGCTCTATGATCGGCTTGGGAAACTTCAAAAGACTGACGGCCATGGACAGCCGTGGATGTCGATGGCGGCATTTGGTTAGGAAATGAATCTGATCGGTGAGGTTGCGGCTGCGGTTGGACAAAGCTGGTCTGAGCTTGTGACTGCTGCATTAGGGGTATCATACTATATGGACTTAGTTGATACTATTAGGGAGAAAGAAAATTATATGAAAATGTTGATTTGATACTACTATCAATACCCAAGAAGATTCCCAACTTTTTTAGATTTGAATGTTTCGGTTTTAAAGATAAACCAAGATATTTCCATTAAAACTTATTAAATGTGAATCATAAACTTATATACTGTATTTAGTAATTGGGTTAATTCATTATACACTTGTTCACACATCTTCCCTGTTGGTCCACTTGTCATTACTGTGAGTATCAAAAAAAAGTTGCAAATAAAATAGGATTGAATTTATTAAGAAATACTATATAATAGTTATAAAAAAAGTTTTTATCACAAAAATAACAAAAATATCAAAATGTTTCATTAAAGAAGTAAATATACATTTATATCCATAAAGTTAATTAATATAGCCTTAGAGTTCAGAATTAAAGGGTAATTTTTTTAATATAGTCATTTTTTCCTTAATAACTATTTTGTGATAAAAACTTAAAAAGTGTTATTTGAAAATTTTTGTGATAAAAACTTAAAAAGTGTTATTTGAAAAAATTATTCAATTTATCATCTAATTATTAGTTAATGAAGGATAATAAATAAATAATTACGTAAGCCGAAGAGAGAAAAGTTTAATTAATTACCTGAGGTGGAAAGAACATGGGAGAGGTAAGAAGACTAGAAGGGCTAAAGCCAGAAGGAACTATAAACATCGGACTTCCTCCGGCGAACACCCCCGCCGTAGAAATTCCTCCGCCCCCGCCGGGAGACACCGACATAGTTCCCGTGAGAAGCTGGGAAAACGACGTCGACCTTTGACTATCTGCCGTCAAGATGTCAGGAAAGCTATCAACGAATAAAGACGAGACAAAAGAAAGTGGACCTGGGCTGATACTACTAAGCCCATCTCCACCGCCAAAAAAACACGCCGCCGCTTCTATCGCCGGTGGTCTCTGAGGAACTGTAATCGTGGGTCTCGATGGAGCCACTAACGTCGTCGTTGTCACCGAAGATACATCGTCCTCCACCGCCATTTCTGAAGTAAATATCGATCTTTGTAGCTAAATCTCTCTAGATATTGATATTAATGTGTGTGTACGTGTGTATATATAGAGAGAGAGAGCTAAAAAAAGAGACAAGAGTCTTTCTGTTTCAATGTATGATTTTCTAGATAGGTTTCGTGCAGCCTTGACATTAGTGTTCGAAAGTCCGCGGGATAAAGATGGAATTTCTTTGATTTATAATAATAATAATATCATTACATCTAATTTATTGTGGTCCAGTCTCTCTGTTCTGAAATTCGTATTTAAGCATTTTTATTAGTACACTACAGATAAAATAATTCAACTTGCATCTTTTATTTTGTTTGAAAGTTCGATTGGATAACCAAATTGATGGTGATGATATTTATGTACCCTTTTTATTGTACGTACTGCTATTTGTACTTATGCATAACATATGGTAATTTTTGTGGGTCAACAAAATTATATTAATATTTTTTAATTCAAAAAGTTTTGGACCAAATCCAATATTTTTTTTGGTTATGAACAAAAATCAGTTGTTAAATCCTTTTTCCACAGCAGGTGAGTGGCACATCTATCTTAAGAACAAAAAAGTTTGACCGGTAGAATAGCAGCTCCGGGTAAGATTATACTCCCTCCGTTTCATATTAGTTGTCGTTCTAGGTTTATGCACACAGATTAAGGAAACATTTAATTTTATATATTCTCAAAATAAAAATACTATTACCAATACACCTAACCATATATCAACCAATAGAAAAATATAATAGAAAATATTACCAATAAATTTTGCATTGAAAACCGAAAACGACATTTATTTTGAAACAAAAATTCTACTCCAGAACGACATCTAATTTGAAACGGATGGAGTAATTTTTACTATATTTTTTCTTGTTTTAAGGATGGAAGTTAATTATTTGAAACACTGAGGTTCTAACTGGTGACCAAGGTAAAAATATTAGGAATGAGTAAGGAAAAAACGTAGAGAAATAAAATTATAGGAATGAAAAGAAAAATTATTTCTTATCAATTTTGGTTAGGAACAAATTTGTTCTATGTTATTTTAGAATAAAAGGAATGATGAGGAATAGAAAAAAAAAACTATTCTTTGTAAATGATAAAACAAATTAGGAATAGTAAGGAATATAATATTCCTTTCTATTCCTTGGTTACCAGTTAGACCCTGAGTAAATAATAACTAAAGTTTTACATGATTAAACACACAATTATTTCACTTGGTTTCATGAGTCTTGTATAAACCGTATCAATCTCTTAAATCTAAAACCACACTAATAATGATAATATACTATGTATCTCCGTCAATATTGATATAGAAGTTTGTTTTTTTTCGGAATTTGCCTCACAAGACCGGCACTGCATGCAAGAATGCAGGGCATCCACCAAATAGCGACAAGCACACACTTTTTAGGTTAAATGAACTTAGTGCACAAGAAACCAAAAAAATGATTATTTGAACGTATATATAGTCCAATATTCACTCATACACAATTGTCCTTTTATGGGTATATATATAGTCTATGCAAAACTCGTCTCTCATATATAGTCTAGTGTTCACTAGGTATCACAACTTTGGATTTAAGTACTAACACTGCAGATGAATCATGAAGTATTTGAACTAATCATTTACTATTAGACAGCGTTAATCATCTTTGATAAATTTTATCTATATTTATTTTTGTATAAACTTATTTTACAGTTTTAATTTTGGGACAAATCATTTGTGTATTATCTTGAAATATGTCTCTTTATAACATCCACTTTCGCATATTGTGTCACAGAAACACATGTTAAACGCTGTTTTTATATTGCTTGTTTCTTGGTATAGGTCGTCGGAATTAAATGTGACAAATGGAAGGGCCAATAAGCATTCACCTTATTCATTTATATAACACAAAATGACCAACTTGCTTACGTTATTAATGTCATGTCTAACATAATCTCCAATTACAAATAATAATAAAAAACGACTAAAAATAAAAATGAACTCAACTTTATGTTTTAGATTTGTTGATGTGTAATAAGTTAAACTGATTTTTTTCATTGTAAACTTTTGTTGAGAGAATTGTGTTTACAAAAGCTATGCGTGAACTTTAACATACAAAATGGAATTTTGTTCATATATCCTGCAGCGTTGTAAGCATGTCAAATTTGAGTAATGAATCTTTACATTGTCATAGAATATATATATTAATTATGTTGTATTAAAGTAAAAAAAATCATAGTGTTTGAAACAAAAATGTAGACTCTAAAGAGAGAAAGATATGGTATAGTATGAGTTTCCACATGTTTTCCTAAATATATAACCTTGGTTTTTATTTTTCTGTATAATACTTGATTTGCATGATAGATTTATGTAGGATCAATGGATATTTCCACTAAGATTTGATTTTGAGTAGGAAAAAATCTAAACGGGATCCACTTGATTGCGAAATCATGAGGTTGGTTATTGGATAAATAGTACATATCAAACTCAATATTTCCCCACGACTTTGGTCCATTAATTGATACTATACGTTATACCGCTCACATCATTATAAGTATTTTTCTATTGTCGACCAAATTGAAAATTTTGAAGCTGAAATTATCAAAAGACTCAGAAGTTCAATCTATCTAATGATTCTCATCCTATTGATATTAAATGACAACGATTTGAGTTTCTTAAACTATATATATTTTCGGGTTTTAATTTGTTGAAACAAAGCAAAGCATAACGAGTGTCTGCGTTACATGTTCTTGAGAGTGTTAGTAGTAGTTATTGAAATCAACATAAACTACCTAATTGACATTTGTTTATGCAATTAGATATTAATAAATTTTCTTGGACACCTAGGGACAGCCTATTAACTACGTAAATTATCGCTTCCATTTTCTTAATCATATCCCCCATATACTTCGATTTTTTTGGCCAACTCCCCCATATATTTGATAATTAGAGGTTATATTTTGAGTATCATTCAATATGAAATTACGGACACAACAAATATCGAACCAATCAAGTAAATTGTAAATTTTTCAAAAATTGAAGTCGACCAAAATAAACATTAACAAAGGTTTGACAGATTATACGCAGCCCGGCGGGATACGGTATTTGAATGACTCAAGACATTAAGTAAAACTCGAGAAGGGTGCAAGAAGAACTATAGCGACCAAAAAGAATACGTCTAGAGACGATCTAATGGAAACATTATATGAAAATTGTTTAAACTAATGCTATAATATTTTTATGCATATTGTGTAAAAAGAAACATGGTGAACAAACCTCTTACGACAAAAAAAAACCTTGAATAGCTGTTTGTTTTGTCGTGTGGTTGACTTTAGGATAAGGTCAAGCTATTATTTTAACAGTCAATTCGTTATTTTAGGCTTTTTACATAGTCGAAAATCCGAGAACCACACCAACAATCATTTAAAAATGATGGTGAAGAATTTTATAAGGGTTTGAAATAAGATTAAACATCTTCAAATCTCGTGGTCAAATTAGTTTACAATCACGTCATTTTCGATGTGTTGAAGTGATATTAATTAATCTGCCAGCTTTAGTTATACCTAAATAAACTAACAAAGAGTATGGTTGGTTGTTAAATAATCGTTCCTAGCTTTGACGAAATTCAAACTTAATAAAGAATTATCTAGGGTTCGATAGGAGACTAATCATGGTGTCCACTGTTTTAGAGGTAGATGAGTAACTCTATATTAAACCCTAAACAAGGTTTTAGCGAGTTCCTCGTAATATTCTAATTTCACTAACAGTGTGGAACAAATTATATAATCAAACATGAATATAACTATAAATTATCTTATTCAAAATGAACGTAAGGTAATCAATTAAAATAATGTATTGGTTAGACTAACTAATAATCTGTTTAGTTTTCTGTAAATCAAGGGTTTAAAATTTCAAACTTTCTGCAGTACTAAAAACAGTTTTACTTTTGTATGTATTATATTTCATACAGATTAGTCTTGTGTATATAATATAATTAAGACTATGTTTCATACAGATTACTCTTGTGTATATAATATAATTAAGACTATGTTTCATACAGATTAGTCTGTGTATATTACATAGGCCAATATTTCTTATCATCGGGTAAATTGATTTTCATTGTGAGTTAATATAAACATGTGAACCTCATGCAACTATATATATTATTATGAAATATTGGATTTAGTTTCCTAAATTTTTGATTTTTTTTATATAGATATATAAGTCTCCAAAT